>JBBBDQ010009872.1:0-25866 GCA_037127315.1 Ascarosepion bandense
TCACGTAACATTTCCGCACTCTTTTCTTTGTTGTTAACGAACAGTTTCTCTTACTTTGAAAAGATTGTCCAGCATTCATTGCCATAGAGAATGAAAGATATCACGTAACATTTCCGGCACTCTTTTCTTTGTTGTTAAATGAACAGTTTCTCTTACTTAAAGAGATTGTCCAGCATTCATTGCCATAGAGAATCAAAGATATCACGTAACATTTGCACTCTTTCTTTTGTTGTTAACGAACAGTTTCTCTTACTTTGAAGAGATTGTCCAACATTCATTGCCATAGAGAATGAAAGATATCACGTAACATTTCCGCACTTTTTCTTTTGTTGTTAACGAACAGTTTCTCTTATTTTTGAAGAGATTGTCCAGCATTCATTGCCATAGAGAATGAAAGATATCACGGCAATATTTCCGCACTCTTTTCTTTTGTTGTTAACGAACAGTTTCTCTTACTTTGAAGAGATCGTCCATATTCATCACAGTAGAAAATGAAAGATATCACGTAACATTTCCGCACTCTTTTCTTTGTTGTTAACGAACAGTTTCTCTTACTTAAGCGAGATTGTCCAGCATTCACCGCCATAGAGAATGAAAGATATCACGTAACATTTCCGCACTCTTTTCTTTGTTGTTAACGGCAGTTTCTCTTAATTTGAAGAGATTGTCCACATTCACTGCCATAGAGAATGAAAGATATCACGTAACATTTCCGCACTCTTTTCTTTTGTTGTTAACGAACAGTTTCTCTTTACTTTGAAGAGATTGTCCAGCATTCATTGCCATAGAGAATGAAAGATATCACGTAACATTTCCGCACTTTTCTCTTTTGTTGTTAACGAACAGCTTTCTTACTTTGAAGAGATTGTCCAGCATTCATTGCCATAGAGAATGAAAGATATCACGTAATATTTCCTGCACTTTTTCTTTGTTGTTAACGAACAGTTTCTCTTACTTTGAAGAGATTGTCCAACATTCATTGCCATAGAGAATGAAAGGTATCACGTAACATTTCCGCACTCCTTTTCTTTCTTTGTTGTTAACGAACAGTTTTCCACGAAGAGATTTGTCCACATTCATTGCCATAGAGAATGAAAAGATATCACGTAACATTTCCGCACTTTTCTTTGTTGTTAACGAACAGTTTTACTTGAAGAGATTGTCCAGCATTCATTGCCATAGAGAATGAAAGATATCACGTAACATTTCCGCAATCTTTTCTTTGTTGTTAACGAACAGTTTCTCTTACTTTGAAGAGATTGTCCAGCATTCATTGCCATAGAGAATGAAAGATATCACGTAACATTTCCAATTCTTTTCTTTGTTGTTAACGAACAGTTTCTCTTACTTTTGAAGAGATTGTCCAGCATCTATTGCCATAGAGAATGAAAGATATCACGTAACATTTCCGCACTTCTTTTCTTTGTTGTTAACGAACAGTTTCTCTTACTTTGAAGAGATTGTCCAACATTCATTGTCATAGAGAATGAAAGGTATCACGTAACATTTCCGCACTCTTTCTTTGTTGTTAACGAACAGTTTCTCTTACTGAAGAGATTGTTCAGCATTCATTGCTACAGAGAATGAAAGATATCACGTAACATTTCCGCACTCTTTCCTTTGTTGTTAACGAACAGTTTCTCTTACTTTGAAGAGATTGTCCAGCATTCATTGCCATAGAGAATGAAAGATATCACGCAATACTTCTGCACTTTCTTTTGTTGTTACCCAGAACAGTTTTACTTTGAAGAGATTGTCCAGCATTCATTGCCAGAGAATGAAGATATCACGTAACATTTCCGCACACTTTTCTTTGTTGTTACCCAGTTGCGTTTCTCTTACTTTGAAGAGATTGTCCAACATTCATTGCCATAGAGAACGAAAAGATATCACGTAACATTTCCGCACTCTTTTCTTTGTTGTTAACGAACAGTTTCTCTTACTTAAGAGATTATCCAGCATTCATTGCCATAGAATGAAAGATATCACGTAACATTTCGCACTTTTCTTTTGTTGTTAACGAATATTTTCTTACTTTGAAGAGATTGTCCAGCATTCACTGCCATAGAGAATGAAAGACATCACGTAACATTCAGTACCTTTTCTTTTGTTGTTAACGGTTACGTTTTCCATTTTGAAGAGATTGTCCAGCATTCACTGCCATAGAGAATGAAAAGATACTGCGTAACATTTCGCACTCTTTTCTTTTGTTGTTAACGAACAGTTTCTACTGTGAAGAGATTGTCCATATCTACTGCCATAGAGAATGAAAGATATCACGTAACATTTCCGCACTCTTTTCTTTGTTGTTAATGAACAGTTTCTCTTACTTTGAAAAGATTGTCCAGTATCTATTGCTATAGAGAATGAAAAAAGATATCACGTAACATTTCCGGCAATCTTTTCTTTGTTGTTAACGAACAGTTTCTCTTACTTTGAAGAGATTGTCCAGCATTCATTGCCATAGAGAATGAAAGATATCACGTAACATTTCCAATTTTCTTTGTTGTTAACGAACAGTTTCTCTTACTTTGAAGAGATTGTCAAACATTCATTGCCATAGAGAATGAAAGGATATCACGTAACATTTCCGCACTCTTTTCTTTGTTGTTAACGAACAGTTTCTCTTACTTTGAAGAGATTGTCCAGCATTCATCGCTACAGAATCAAAGATATCACAACATTTAGCAATTTCTTTTCTTTGTTGTTAACGAACAGTTTCTCTTACTTTGAAGATTGTTCAACATTCATTGCTACAGAGAATGAAAGACATATCACGTAATATTTCCGCACTCTTTCTTTGTTGTTAACGAACAGTTTTCTTACTTTAAAGAGATTGTCCAGCATTCATTGCCATAGAGAATGAAAGATATCACGTGTTACTTCAATTTTTCTTTGTTGTTAACGAACAGTTTTCTTACTTTGAAGAGATTGTCCAGCATTCACTGCCATAGAAAATGAAAGACATCACGTAACATTTCCGCACTTCTTTTTGTTGTTACCCATCAGTTTCTTCATTTTTGAAGAGATTGTCCACATTCACCAGAGAATGAAAGATATCAATGGAATATTTTCCGCACTCTTTTCTTTGTTGTTAACGGAATGCTTCTATTAATTTGAAGAGATTGTCCAGCATTCACTGCCATAGAGAATGAAAGATATCACGTAACATTTTCGCACTCTTTTCTTTGTTGTTAACGAACAGTTTTCTTACTTGAAGAGATTGTCCAGCATTCATTGCCATAGAGAATGAAAGATATCACGTAACATTTCCGCACTCTTTTGTTGTTAACGAACAGTTTCTCTTACTTTGAAGAGATTGTCCAGCATTCATTGCCATAGAGAATGAAAGATATCACGTAACATTTCCTAATTTCTTTCTTTGTTGCGAATGAACAGTTTTCATTTTGAAGAGATTGTCCAACATTCATTGCTATAGAGAATGAAAAGGTATCACGTAACATTTGCGACTCTTTTCTTTGTTGTTAACGAACAGTTTCTTCTTACTTGAAGAGATTGTCCAGTATTCAACAATAGAGAATGAAAGATATCACGTAACATTTCCGCACTCTTTTCTTTGTTGTTAACGAACAAAGCCACTTTGAAGAGAGATTGTCCAGCATTCATTGCCATAGAGAATGAAAGATACTGCAACATTTCCGCAAACTTTTCTTTGTTGTTAACGAACAGTTTCTCTTACTTTGAAGAGATTGTCCAACATTCATTGCCATAGAGAATGGTAGAAAGATATCACGTAACATTTCCTGCACTCTTTTTGTTACCCAACAGCTCTTCTACTTTGAAGAGATTGTCCAGCATTCTTTGCCATAGAGAATGAAAGATATCACGTAACATTTCACCTTTTCTTTGTTGTTAACGAATATTTTCTCTTACTTTGAAGAGATTGTCCAGCATTCACTGCCATAGAGAATGAAAGATATCACGTAATATTCTCCGCACTCTTTTTCTTTGTTAAGTTAACGAACAGTTTCTCTTACTTTGCAGATTGTCCAGCATTCACTGCCATAGAGAATGAAAGTGATATCACGTAACATTTCCGCACTCCTTTTTGTTGTTAACGAACAGTTTCTCTTATCAAGAGATTGTCCAGCATTCATTAAGCATAGAGAATGAAAAGAGATATCACGTACATTTCCGCACTTTTCTTTTGTTGTTAACGAACAGTTTCTCTTACTTTGAAAAGATTGTCCAGCATTCGGTCATAGTAGAATGAAAGATATCACGTAACATTTCCGCAATCTTTTCTTTGTTGTTAACGAACAGTTTCTTCATTTTCGAAGAGATTGTCCAGCATTCATTGCTATAGAGAATGAAAGATATCACGTAACATTTCCGCACTCTTTCTTTTGTTGTTAACGAACAGTTTCTTACTTTGAAGAAATTGTCAAACATTCATTGCTACAGAGAATGAAAGATATCACGTAACATTTCCGCACTCTTTTCTTTGTTGTTAACGAACAGTTTCTCTTATCTTGAAGAGATTGTCCAGCATTCATTGCCATAGAGAATCAAAGATATCACGTAACATTTCCGCACTCTTTTTCTTTTGTTGTTAACGAAATGCTTTCTTTACTTCAAGAGATTTTTTGTCCAACATTCATTGCCATAGAGAATGAAAGCATATCACGTAACATTTTGGACTTTTCAGGTTAACGAACAGTTTCTCTTACTTTGAAGAGATTGTCCATATTCATTGCCAGAATGGAAAGATATCATAACATTTTCCTACCCCTTTTTCTTTGTTGTTATCTCCATTGCTTCTTACTTTAAAGAGATTGTCCAATATTCATTGCCATAGAGAATGAAAGACATCACGAACATTTCACCTTTTCTTTGTTGTTACCTAGTTTTTACTTTGAAGAGATTGTCCAGCATTCATTGCTATAGAGAATGAAAGATATCACGTAACATTTTGCACCTTTTTCTTTGTTGTTAACGAACAGTTTTTACTTAGCGAGATTGTCCACATTCATTGCCATAGAGAGAATGAAAGATATCATGTAACATTTCCGCACTCTTTTGTTGTTAACGAAGAGTTTCTTTCTTTGAAGAGATTGTCCAGCATTCACTGCCATAGAGAATGGGAAAAAGATGTATTTCCCAACATTTTCAATTTCTTTCTTTGTTGTTAATGAACAGTTTCTTTACTTTGAAAGAGATTGTCCAGCATTCATTGCCATATAATTTACATATCACGTAACATTTCCGCACTTTTCTTTGTTGTTAACGAACAGTTTTTAGTGTGAAGAGATTGTCCAGCATTCATTGCCATATGCAGAGAAAGCCTGTGTGATACTTCAATAATGGGCTTCAGCAGTTCTTTGTTGTTACCCAACAGTTTCTCTTTATCAGAAGATTGTCCAGCATTCACGTTATGAGAATGAAAGAGGGCTAACGCAACATTTGACTCTTTCTTTGTTGCCACGAACAGTTTCTCTTACTTTTGTAATAGGATTGTCCAGTATTCATCATGCCACATATGATCACCATACTGCCAACATTCTTCTTGTGTAGTTCTTTCTGTTGTTTCCAATTAACAGTTTCTCTTCACTTTTGAAGAGATTGTCCAACATTCGTCGCCATTTAATATGACTGATATCACGTAACATTTCAGTAGTCTTTTCTTTGCTTCGCACCAACAGCTTTCGCGATTAAAGAGATCATTTACATTCAAATTTTTCCATGACGTACAGTTGGCGACTCCTGATATCACGCATACTTCAGTAGTTCATTTTTCGTCGTCTTCAACGGAGTTGTTTCTCTTACTTTTGAAGAGATTGTCCAATATTCACGCGTTAGTAGAATGAAAGATATCACGCAACATTTCCGCACTTTTTCTTTGTTGCCAACAACAGCTTCTCTTACCAAGGAGATTGTCCGCCATCTGCCGCTACAGTAGTAATTAAAGATATCGCGTCATTTCCACACTCTTTTCTTTGTTCTCAACGAACAGTTTTATTATCGAAGAGATTGTCCATTCATTGCCACAGGAACACATATCACGTAACATTTCCGCACTCTTTCTTTGTTGTTAACGTAGCCAGTTTCTCTACTTTGTGTTGAGATCATTTGCACCATTGTCATACAGGTCGGAAAGATATCGTCATGCAACATTTTCCGGCACTCTTTCTTTGTTGTTAACGAATATTTCTTATTTGAAGAGATTGTCCAGTTATCCATCGCCAGTAGAGAATGAAAACATATCATGCAATATTTGCAATTCTTCTTTTTGTTGTTAATGAAGAGTTTCTCACTTTTAAAGACGTCCGGCATCTACCGCTATATCAGTATCACGCAATACTTCAATTTTTTCGTTGTTAACGAACAGTTTTCCATGATTGTGAAGATTGTCCATATTCATTGCCATAGAGAATGAAAGATGATATCACGGCCATTTCCACTCTTTTCGTTGCTCAGAACAGTTTTTACTTGAAAAGGATTGTCCAGCATTCATTGCCGTTATAACGAAACATATCACGTAACATTTCCAATTTTTCGTTGTTAACGCAGAATGCAGTTTCTCTTACTTTAAAAAGATCATCCACATTCATTGCCATAGAGAATGAAAGATATCACGTAACATTTCCGGCAATCTTTTTCGGTTAATGAACAGTTTTAATGCATTTTGAATATATCGTCCAGCACCAGCTTTCGCCAAAGAATGTGAAAGATATCACGTAACATTTCCGCACTCTTTTCGTTGTTAACGAACAGTTTCTCCACGAAGAGATTGTCAAACATTCAGCCGCCGCAGAACAAGATATCACGCATATTTCCGCACTTTCTTTGTTGTTAACGAACAGTTTCTTCCGCATTTTCAGCATTGTCCAGTATTCATTGCCAGAGAATCAAAGGAGTCACGTAAACATTTCAATTTTTCTTGCTGAAGAACGAACAGTTTTTACTTGAAGAGATTGTCCAACATTCGTCATGAGAATGAAAGATATCACGTACATTTCCGTACCTTCTTTTCTTTGTTGTTAACGAACAGTTTCTCTTACTTTGGAAGAGATTGTCCAGCATTCGTCGCCATAGAGAATGCAGTGACATCACGGGAATACTTCAATTTTTCTATACAACGAACAGTTTCTCTTTACTTTGAAGAGATTGTCCAGCATTCACTGCCATAGAAAATGAAAGATGTCAAACATTTCCGCACTCTTTTCTTTGTTGTTAACGAACAGTTCTCTTACTTGAAGAGATTGTCCAGCATTCACCGCCAGAGAGAATGAAAGTGATATCACGTAACATTTCCGCACTTTTCTTTAAGGCACGAACAGTTTCCTTTCCACTTTAAAGAGATTATTCAGCATTCACTTGCAGAGAATAAAAGATATCACGTAATACTTCTGCACTCTTTTCTTTTGTTGTTAACGAACAGTTTCTCTTACTTTGAAGAGATTGTCCACATATCTATTGCTAAAAGAGAGAATGAAAGATATCACGTAACATTTCCGCACCTCTTTCTTTGTTGTTAACGAACAGTTTCTCTTACTTTGAATAGATTGTCCATTCATTGCCATAGAGAATGAAAGATATCACGTAACATTTCCGCACCTTTCTTTGTTGTTAACGGAAACAAAGCCTTCTGCATTTGGCGTTATATCATCCAACATCTACTGCTACAGAGAATGAAAGGTATCACGTAACATTTCGCACTCTTTTCTTTGTTGTTAACGAACAGTTTCTTTCTTACTTTGAAGAGATTGTCCACATTCATTGCCATAGAGAATGAAAGATATCACGTAACATTTCCGCACTCTTTTCTTTTGTTGTTGAATGAACAGTTTCTCTTACTTTGAAGAGATTGTCCAGCATTCATTGCTACAGAGAATGAAAGATATCACGTAACATTTCCGCAATCTTTTCTTTGTTGTTAACGAACAGTTTCTCTTACTTGAAGAGATTGTCCAACATTCATTGCCATAGAGAATGAAAGATATCACGTAACATTTCCGCACTCTTTTCTTTTGTTACAACGAACAGTTTCTCTTACTTTGAAGAGTTTGTCCAGCATTCTTTGCCATAGAATGAAAGACATCACGTAACATTTTATACCCCTTTTCTTCTTTGGTTGTTAGAACATTGCCTTTCACTTTGAAGAGATTGTCCAGCATTCATTGCCATAGAGAATGAAAGATATCACGTAACATTTCCGGCACTCTTTTCTTTGTTGTTAACGAACAAAGGTTTCTCTTACTTTGAAGAGATTGTCCAGTATTCATTGCCATAGAGAATGAAAAGATATCACGTAACATTTCCGCACTCTTTTCTTTGTTGTTAACGAACAGTTTCTCTTAGTGTGACATCGTCCAGCATTCATTGCCATAGAGAATGAAAGATACCACGTAATATTTCAGCAGTCTTTTCTTTGTTGTTAACGAACAGTTTCTCTTACTGTGAAGAGATTGTCCAGCATTCATTGCCATAGAGAACAAAAGATATAACGTAACACTTTCCGCACTCTTTTCTTTGTTGTTAACGAACAGTTTTACTTTGAAGAGATTGTCCAGTATTCACTGCCAGGTAATATGACTGATATCACGTAACATTTCAGTAGTCTTTTTGCTTCTAACGAACAGTTTCTCTTACTTTGAAGAGATTGTCCAACATTCACTGCCATTTAATATGACTGATATCACGTAACATTTCAGTAGTTCTTTCTTTGCCTCTAACGAACAGTTTTCTCTTACTTTAAAGAGATTGTCCAGCATTCATCGTCATTTAATATGACTTATATCTAGTAACATTTCAGTAGTCTTTTCGCCCTCAACGAACAGTTTCTTACTTTGAAGAGATTGTCCACATTCACTGCCATTTAATATGACCTATATCACGGTCATTTCAGTAGTCTTTTCTTTGCCTCTAACAGTTTTCTTACTTTGAAGAGATTGTCCAACATTCATTGCCATAGAGAATGAAAGATATCACCACGTAAATACTTCTGCACTTTTCTTTGTTGTTAACGAACAGTTTCTCTTACTTTGAAGAGATTGTCCAACATTCATTGCCATAGAGAATGAAAGATATCACGTAACATTTCCACACTTTTCTTGTTCTTAACGAACAGTTTCTATTACTTTGAAGAGATTGTCCGCATTCATTGCCATAGAGAATGAAAGATATCACGTAACATTTCCGGGCACTCTTTTCGTTGTTAACGAACAGTTTTCTTACTTTGAAGAGATTGTCCACATTCATTGCCATAGAGAATGAAAGATATCACGTAACATTTCCGCACTCTTTTCTCTTTGTTGTTAACGAATATTTTCTCTTACTTTGAAGAGATTGTCCATATTCACTGCCATAGAGAATGAAAGATATCACGTAACATTTCAATTTTCTTTGTTGTTAACGAAGAGTTTCTTCTTACTTTGAAGAGATTGTCCAGTATTCACTGCCAAGTAGAACAAAGATATCACGCAATATTTGAACTCTTTTCTTTGTTGTTAACGAACAGTTTCTCTTCTGACTGAAGAGATTGGTTCAGCATTCATTGCTATAGAGAATGAAAGATATCACGTAATATTTCCGCACTCTTTTCTTTGTTGTTAATGAACAGTTTCTCTTACTTTGAAAAAGATTGTCCAGCATTCATTGGGTTAGAGAATGAAACATATCACGTAACATTTCCGCACCTTTTCTTTGTTGTTAATGAACAGTTTTCCTACTTTGAAAAGATTGTCCAGCATTCATTGCCATAGAGAATGAAAGAGTATCACGTAACATTTCTGCAATCTTTTCTTTGTTGTTAACGAACAGTTTCTCTTACTTTGAAGAGATTGTCCATAGCATTCATTGCCATAGAGAATGAAAGATATCGCAATACTTCGCACTTTTCTATGTTGTTAACGAACAGTTTCTTCACTTTGAAGAGATTGTCAAACATTCATTGCCATAGAGAATGAAAGATATCATGCAATACTTCCGCACTCTTTTCTTTGTTGTTATTAACGAACAGCGTTTTCACTTTGAAGAGATTGTCCAGCATTCATTGCCATAGAGAAATCAAAGATATCACGTAACATTTCAATTTCTTTCTTTGTTGTTAACGAACAGTTTTCTTACTTTAAAGAGATTGTCCAACATTCATTGCCATAGAGAATGAAAGATATCACGTAACATTTCCTGCACTCTTTTCTTTTGTTGTTAACGAACAGTTTCTCTTACTTTGAAGAGATTGTCCAGCATTCATTGCCACAGAATGAAAGATATCACGTAACATTTCCGCACTCTTTTCTTTGTTGTTAACGAACAGTTTCTCTTACTTTAAGAGATTGTCCAGCATTCACTGCCATAGAAAATGAAAGGTCACGTAATATTTCCGCACTCTTTTCTTTGTTGTTAACGAACAGTTTCTTTCACTTTGAAGAGATTGTCCAGTATCTACCGCCATAGAGAATGAAAGATACCACGTAACATTTCCGCACTCTTTTCTTTGTTGTTAACGAACAGTTTCTCTTAATTTGAAGAGATTGTCCAGCATTCACTGCTACAGAGAATGAAAGATATCACGTAACATTTCCGCACTTTTCTTTGTTGTTAACGAACAGTTTTCTTACTGGAAGAGATTGTTATCCAGCATTCATTGCCAGAGAATGAAAGATATCACGTAACATTTCAATTTTTCTTTGTTAGCATCAGAACAGTTTCTCTTACTTTGAATAGATTGTCCAGCATTCATTGCCATAGAGAATGAAAGAGGTATCACGTAACATTTCCGCACTCTTTTCTTTGTTGTTAACGAACAGTTTCTCTTACTTTAAAGAGATTGTCCAATATCTATTGCTATAGAGAATGGTGCGTATCACGTAACATTTCCGCACTTCTTTCTTTGTTGTTAACGAACAGCGTTTCTCTTACTTCTAAGAGATTGTCCAGCATTCATTGCCATAGAGAATGAAAGATATCGCCAACATTTCCGCACTCTTTTCTTTGTTGTTAACGAACAGTTTCTCTTACTTTGAAGAGATTGTCCAGCATTCATTACAGAGAATGAAAGATATCACGTAACATTTCCGCAATCTTTTCTTTGTTGTTAACGAACAGTTTCTTCGCTTTGAAGAGATTGTCCAACATTCATTGCCATAGAGAATGAAAGATATCACGTAACATTTGCACTCTTTTCTTTGTTGTTAACGAACAGTTTCTCTTACTTTGAAGAGATTGTCCAGCATTCTTTTGCCATAGAGAATGAAAGATATCACGTAACATTTCTGCAATTTTTCTTTGTTGTTAACGAATATTTTCTCTTACTTTGAAGAGATTGTCCAGCATTCACTGCCATAGAGAATGAAAGATATCACGTAACATTTCCGCACTCTTTTCTTTGTTGTTAACGAACAGTTTCTCTTACTTTGAAGAGATTGTCCAGCATTCATTGCCATAGAGAATGAAAGATATCACGTAACATTTCCGCACTCTTTTCTTGTTGTTAACGAACAGTTTCTCTTAGTGTGAAGAGATTGTCCAGCATTCATTGCTATAGAGAATGAAAACATACCATGTAACATTTCAGTAGTCTTTTTCTTTGTTATTAACGAACAGTTTCTCTTACTGTGAAGAGATTGTCCAGCATTCATTGCCATAGAGAATGAAAGATATAACGTAACATTTCCGCACTCTTTTCTTTGTTGTTAACGAACAGTTTCTCTTACTTTGAAGAGATTGTCCAGTATTCACTGCGGTAATATGACTGATATCACGTAACATTTCAGTAGTCTTTTCTTTGTTTTGAATGAACAGTTTCCCTTCTACTTTGAAGATTGTCCAACATTCACTGCCATTTAGTATGACTGACATTGGACAACATTTCAGTAGTCTTTTCTTTGCTCTAACGAACAGTTTCTCTTACTTTAAAGAGATTGTCCAGCATTCACTGCCATTTAATATGACTGATATCTAGTAACATTTCAGTAGTCTTTTCTTTGCCTCTAACGGAACAGTTTCTGCATTTTCTTGAAGAGATTGTCCAGCATCTACTGCCATTTAATATGACTGATATCACGAAGGCCTCAGTAGTCTTTTCTTGCTCTCTAACGAACAGTTTCTCTTACTTAAATAGCATTGTCCACATTCACTGCCATTTAATATGACTGATATCATGCAACATTTCAGTAGTCTTTTCTTTGCTCTAACGAACAGTTTCTTTATCAAAGAGATTGTCCAACATTCATTGCCATAGAGAATGAAAGATATCACCATGTAACATTTCCACTTCTTTTTGTTGTTAATGAACAGTTTCTCTTACTTTAAGAAATTGTCCAACATCTAATGCTGGCAGAGAATGCAGGAAAGATACGCCAACATTTCCACACTCTTTTCTTTGTTGTTAATGAACAGTTTCTATTACTTTGAAGAGATTGTCCACATTCATTGCCACAGAGAATGAAAGATATCACGAACATTTCTGCATCTTCCTTTTCTTTGTTGTTAATGAACAGTTTCTCTTACTTTGAAGAGATTGTCCACATTCATTGCCATAGAGAATGAAAGATATCACGTAACATTTCCAGCACTCTTTTGTTGTTAACGAATATTTTCCTTACTGAAGAGATTGTCCAGCATTCACTGCCATAGAGAATGAAAGATATCACGGTTAGCCTGCATTCTTTTCTTTGTTGTTAACGAACAGCTTCTCTTACTTTGAAGAGATTGTCCAGCATTCACTGCCATAGAGAATGAAAGATATCATGTAACATTTCCGGCACTTTTCTTTGTTGTTAACGAACAGTTTCTCTTACTTTGAAGAGATTGTCCAGCATTCATTGCCATAGAGAATGGTGATATCACGTAACATTTCCGCACTTTTCTTGTTGTTAACGAACAGTTTCTCTTACTTTGAAAAGATTGTCCAGCATCTGGTTGCCAGAGAATGAAACATATCACGTAACATTTTCCATATAATTTTCTTTTGTTAACGAACAGTTTTCATTGAAAGATTGGCTTAAAACATTCATTGCCACAGAGAATGAAAGATATCATGTATTATTTCCGCAATCTTTTCTTTGTTGTTAACGAACAGTTTCTCTTACTTTGAAGAGATTGTCCAGTATTCATTGCCATAGAGAAATTTAAAGACATCACGCAATATTTCCGCACTCTTTTCTTTGTTGTTAACGAACAGTTTCTCTTACTTGAAGAGATTGTCCACATTCATTGCCATAGAGAATAAAAGATATCACGTAGCTTCTCCGCACTCTTTTCTTTGTTGTTAACGAACAGTTTCTCTTACTTCGAAGAGATTGTCCACATTCATCATTACAGAAAATGAAAGATGTCACGTAACATTTCCACTCT
Organism: Ascarosepion bandense; assembly: GCA_037127315.1. Classification (NCBI taxonomy): domain Eukaryota; kingdom Metazoa; phylum Mollusca; class Cephalopoda; order Sepiida; family Sepiidae; genus Ascarosepion; species Ascarosepion bandense. Next base: position 13,321 of record JBBBDQ010009872.1, read on the forward strand.
TCTTTTGTTGTTAACGAACAGTTTTCACGAAGAGATTGTCCACATTCACTGCCATAGAGAATGAAAGATATCACGTAACATTTCCGTACCCTTTTCTTTGTTGTTAACGAACAGTTTCTCTTAATTCTGAAGAGATTGTCCAGCATTCACTGCCATAGAGAATGAAAAGATATCACGTAACATTTCCGCACTCTTTTCTTTGTTGTTGACCTAAATGCTTCTCTTACTTTGAAGAGATTGTCCAGCATTCATTGCCATAGAGAATGAAAGATATCACGTAACATTTCCGCACTCTTTTCTTTTGTTGTTAATGAACAGTTTCTCTTACTTTGAATAGATTGTCCAGCATTCATTGCCATAGAGAATGAAAGATATCACGCAATATCTCTGCACTCTTTTTCTTTGTTGTTAACGAAATGTGCTCTTCTTACCATAGATTGTCCAACATTCATTGCCATAGAGAATGAAAGGTATCACGTAACATTTCCAATTTTCTTTGTTGTTAACGAACAGTTTCTCTTACTTTGAAGAGATTGTCCAGCATTCATTGCTAAGAGAAATGAAAGATATCACGTAACATTTCCGCACTCTTTTCTTTGTTGTTAACGAACAGTTTCTCTTACTTTGAATAGTGATTGTCCAGCATTCATTGCTATGAGAATGAAAGATATCACGTAACATTTCCGCAATCTTTTCTTTGTTGTTAACGAACAGTTTTCACTTTGAAGAGATTGTCCAACATTCATTGCCATAGAGAATGAAAAGATACCACGTAACATTTCCGCACTCTTTTCTTTGCCGTTAACGAACAGTTTCTCTTACTTTGAAGAGAATGTCCACATTTCGCTATGCGAGAACGGCGTGATATCATGCAGTATTACTCTGCACTCTTTTCTTTGTTGTTAACGAATATTTTTCTTACTTTGAAGAGATTGTCCAGCATCTTTGCCATAGAGAATAAAGATATCACGTAACATTTCCGCAATTTTTCTTTGTTGTTAACGAATATTTTCTTCTTCTTACTTTGAAGAGATTGTCCACATTCATCGCTATAGAGAACATGAAAGATATCACGTAACATTTCCGCACTTCTTTCTTTGTTATTAACGAACAGTTTCTCTTACTTTTAAAGAGATTGTCCAGCATTCACTGCCATAGAGAATGAAAGATATCACGTAACATTTCTGCACTCTTTTCTTTGTTGTTAATGAACAGTTTCTCTTACTGTGAAGAGATTGTCCAGTATCTACTGCTACAGAGAATGAAAGCATATCACGTACGATTTCCGCACTCTTTCTTTGTTGTTAACGAACAGTTTCTCTTACTTTGAAGAGATTGTCCCTATCTACTGCTATGAATCAAAGATATCACGTAACATTTTGCACTCTTTCTTTGTTGTTAACGAACAGTTTCTCTTACTTTGAAGAGATTGTCCAACATTCATTGCCATAGAGAATGAAAGATATCATAACATTTCCGCACCTTTTCTTTGTTGTTAATGCAGTTTCTCTTTCTTTGAAGAGATTGTCCATATTCAATGCTACAGAGAATGAAAGATATCACGTAACATTTCCTACACCTTTTCTTTGTTGTTAACGAACAGTTTCTCTTACTTTGAAGAGATTGTCCAGCATCTGCTAGAGAACACAGAAAGATATCATAAATATCTCCGCACTCTTTTCGTTGCGTTAACGAACAGTTTTCTTAGTGTGAAGAGATTGTCCATATTCATTGCCATAGAATGAAGACACTACGTAACATTTCAGCAGTCTTTTCTTTGTTGTTAACGAACAGTTTCTCTTACTGTGAAGAGATTGTCCAGTATTCTTGCTATAGAGAATGAAAGATATAACGTAATATTTCTTACACTCTTTTTCTTTGCCACAACGAACAGTTTTCTGCTTCTTGAAGAGATTGTCCAGTATTCATCACAGTTAATATGACCGATATCACGTAACATTTCAGTAGTCTTTTCTTTGCTTCTTGGCCTCCAACAGTTTTTACCTTTGAAGAGATTGTCCACATCCACCGCCACTAATATGACCAATATCAATAACATTTTTAGCAGTTTTTTTCGCCTCTAACGAACAGTTTTCCACGTTAATTTGTCCATATCTACCGTTATCAATATAATTTTATTATCTGAACATTTCGGCATAGTCTTTCTCTTTGTCTCTAACGGTCATGCTTTTCGCTTCTAGAAGAGATTGTCCAGCATTCACTGCCATTTATCATGACCGATATCGTCACGCAACATTCGGTAGTCTTTTCTTTTTCGCTTAACGAACAGTGCTTTTCATTTTTGAAAAAGATTGTCCATATTCACTGCCATTTGTTACGACCGAGCACGCCGCAACATTTCAGTAGTCTTTTTGCCCTCTAACGAACAGTTTTCCACGGAAGATTGCTCAACATTCATTGCCATAGAGAATGAAAGATACTGCGCTTAAATATTCTCAATTTTTTCGTTGTTAACGGAACAGTTTTCCTACTGGAAGATTGTCTAACATTCATTGCCATAGAGAATGAAAGGACATTCACCAACATTTCCACACTCTTTCTTTGTTGTTAACGAACAGTTTCTATTACTTTGAAGAGATTGCTGTTCCGCATTCATTGCCATAGAGAACGAAAGATATCATTTGCTTGTTTCCAAATTTTTCTTTGTTGTTAACAAATGCCTTTCTACTTTGGCGATTGTCCAGCATTCATTGCCATAGAGAATGAAAAAAAGATATCACGTAACATTTCCGCACCTTTTTCTTTTGTTGTTAATTAAATATTTTCTCTTACTTGAAGAGGATCATCCAGCATCTACCGCTGTTATATAATTAAAGATATCACGTAACATTTCCGCACTCTTTCTTTTGTTGTTAACGAACAGTTTCTCTTACTTTGAAGAGATTGTCCACATTCATCGCCATATGCAGGAATGAAAAGACATTGCATATCGCACTCTTTTCTTTTGTTAACGAACAGTTTCTCTTACCAAAGAGATTGTCCGCATTCATCACAAGGAGAGAATGTTATTACCAACATTTCAATTTTCTTTGTTGTTAATGAACAGTTTCTCTTACTTGAAAAGACGTTCAAATATCTACTGCTGTTAGTAAATGAAACATATCACGTAACATTTCCGCACCTTTTTCTTTGTTGTTAATTAAATGCTTTGCTTGAAGAGATTGTCCAGCATTCACTGCCATAGAGAACGAATGATATCACGTATTTCCGCACTCCTTTTCTTTGTTGTTAACGAACAGTTTTCTTACTTTGGCGATTGTCCATATTCACTGCCATAGAGACACCAGTGATATCACGCAACATTTTACACTTTTCTTTGTTGTTAACGAACATTTTCTCTGTTTCAAATGATTGTCCAGCATTCATTGCCATAGAGAACGGAAGAGATATCACGTAACATTTCCGCACTCTTTTCTTTGTTGCTAACGAACAGTTTTCCATTTTGAGAAAGATTGTCCAGCATTCATTGCCATAGAGAATGAAACATATCACGTAACATTTCCGCACTCTTTTCTTTTGTTGTTAACGAACAGTTTCTCTTACTTTGTTGATTGTCCAGTATCTATTGCCATGGTAGAATGTTAGATATCACGTAACATTCTCGCACTTTTCTTTTGTTGTTAACGTAAACAGCTTTTTTTTACTTTGAAGAGATTGTCCAGCATTCATTGCCATAGAGAATCAAAGATATCACGCATATCGCAATTCCTTCTTTTTGTTGTTAACGAACAGTTTCTTCTTACTGAAGAGAATGTCCAACATTCATTGCCATATAACTATACATCACGCACATTTTCCCGCACTTCTTTCTTTGTTGTTAACGAACAGTTTCTCTACTTGAAGAGATTGTCCGCATTCATTGCCAGAGAACGAAAGATATCGCAACATTTCCGCACTCTTTTGTTGTTAACGAACAGTTTTACTTTGAAGAGATTGTCCAGCATTCACTGCCAGCAGAAACAAAAGATACCCAACATTTCCGCAACTCTTTTCTTTGTTGTTAAACGAACAGTTTCTTCTACTTTAAAGAGAATGTCCAGCATTCACCGCCATATAACGAAAGATATCACGTAACATTTCCGCACTCTTTTCTTTGCTGTTAACGAACAGTTTCTCTTAATTTGAAGAGATTGTCCAGCATTCACTGCCATAGAGAATGAAAGATACCACGTAACATTTCCGCACTCTTTTCGTTAAATGAACAGTTTCTCTTACTGAAGAGAGATTGTCCGCCATCTACCGCCACAGAGGAATGAAAGAGCATCACGCACATTTCCGTTCTTTCGAAGTTGTTGTTCAACAAGGCTTTCTTATCAAAGAGATCGTCCAGCACCATTGCCATAGAGAATGAAAGATATCACGTAACATTTCCGCACTCTCTTTTCTTTGTTGTTAACGAACAGTTTCTTACTTTGAAGAGATCGTCCAACATTCACCACAGAGAATGGAAGGTATCACGTAACATTTCCGCACTTTTCTTTGTTGTTAACGAACAGTTTCTTCTACTTTGAAGATCGTCCACATTCATTGCCAGAGAATGGCAAGAGCACGCAACATTTCCGCACTTTTCTTTGTCACATCAATAGCTTTTACTTTCGAAGAGATTGTCCAGCATTCATTGCTACAGAGAATATGTTACGTATCACGAAGCATTTCCGCAATCTTTTTCTTTTTCATGTTGTTAACGGCTGCTTTCTTACATTTTTGAAGAGATTGTCCAATATCTATTGCTGCGAGAATGAAAGATATCACGTAACATTTCCGCACTCTTTTCTTTGTTGTTAACGAAATTGCTTCTCTTACTTAAATATATCAGTTCAGCATTCGCCATAGAGAATGAAAGATATCACGTACATTTCACACTCTTTCGTTAACGAACATTTTCTGTTACTTTAAAGATCAGTCCACATTCACTGCTATAGAGAATGAAAGATATCACGCATACCGCAATTTTTCGTTAACGAACAGTTTCTTACTGTGTTAATGTCCATTCATCGTTGTTAAGGCTGAAAGATATCACCAACAGCTTCCGCACTCTTTTCTTTGTTAATAACGGCTACTTCTTCCACGAAGAGATTGTCTACATTCATTGCTATAGAGAATGAAAGATATCACGTAACATTTCTGCACTTTTCTTTGCCGTTAACGGAACAGTTTTCTTACTTAAGATTGTCCAGTGGTCTTATTGGTTACAGAGAATGAAAGATATCATCGTCACGTAACATTTCCGCAATCTTTTTCTTTGCCACAATTACCAGTTCTTTCACTTTGTTATATTGTCTCAATATTCATTGCCACAGACAGTTTTAAAGATATCACGCACATTTTCAATTTTTCTTTGTTGTTAACGAACAGTTTCTCTTACTTTGAAGAGATTGTCAAACATTCATTGCCAGAGAATGAAAGACATTGTACATTTCCGCAATTCTTTTGTTACACCATCAGTTTTCTTATTTTGAAGAGATTGTCCAGCCATCTATTGTTGTATAATGAAAGATATCACGCAATATTTCACCTTTTCTTTTGTTATAACGAACAGTTTCTCTTACTTTGAAGAGATTGTCCAATATTCATTGCCATATTCTTCCGAAAGACATCGCAATATTTCCGCAAATCTTTTCTTTGCTGTTAACGAAATTTCCAGTTTTCCACTTTGAAGAGATTGTCCAGCATCAACGTTATATAACGCCTGTTATTATCAGCCGCAACATTTCCGCACTTTTCTTTGTTGCGCGACCACAGGTTTCTCTTACTGTGAAGAGATTGTCCATATTCACACGCTTAGAGAATGAAAGATATCACGTAATATTCTCCCGCACTTTTCGTTGTTAACGAAGAGTTTTCTTTTGAAGAGATTGTCCAATATCCACTGCCGTTAGAGAATGAAAAGATATCACGTAACATTTCCACTCTTTTCTTTGTTGTTAACGAACAGCTTCTCTTACTTTAGCATCAACCTTGTTATCCACTGCCATAGAAATGAAAGACATCACGTAATATTTCCGCACTCTTTTCTTTGTTGTTAGAACAACAGTTTCTCTTACTGTGAAGAGATTGTCCAGCATTCATTGCCAGAGGTCGAAAGACATCATGGTTACTTCAATTTTTCTTTGTTGTTAACGAACAGTTTCTTCTTACTTTGAAAAGAATGTCTACATTCATTGGTTACAGAGAATGAAAGATACCACGTAACATTTCCGCACCTTTTCTTTTGTTGTTAACGAACAGTTTCTCTTACTTTGAAGAGATTGTCCAGCATTCATTGCCATAGAGAATGGAAAGATATCACGTAACATTCTCCGCACTCTTTCTTTGTTGTTAACGAAGGTTTCTTACTTGAAGAGAGATTGTCACCATTCATTGCTTAGGAGAATGAAAGACATCACGTAACATTTCCGCACTTTTCTTTGTTGTTAACGAACAGTTTCTCTTTACTTTGAAGAGATTGTCCAGCATTCATTGCCAGAGAACGCGATATCACGGTATTTGGCACTCTTCGTTGTTACCCAACGTTTTACTTTCAAGAGAGATTGTCCAACATTCATTGCCATAGACACTAAGATATCACGTAACATTTCCGCACTCCTTTTGTTGTTAACGAACAGTTTCTCTTACTTTGAAGAGATTGTCCAACATTCATTGCCATATAGTTTAAGATACCACGCAATATTTCCGCAATTTTTCGTTGTTAACGAACAGTTTCTTCATCAGAAGAGATTGTCCAATATTCATTGCTACAGAGAATGGCGCGATATCACGTAACATTTCCGCAATCTTTTTCGTTAACCAACAGCTGTACCAACACTGTCCATACCATTGCCATATAAATGGTGACATCACGTAACATTTCCGCACTCTTTTCACAACACCTAGCCAGTTTCTCTTACTCGAAGAGATTGCCTTAAAGTATTCAGCCGTTGTAGAATGAAAGATATCACGTAACATTTTACCTCTTTTTCTTGTTAGCAACTAAATATTTCTTTTCGAAGATTGTCCATATCTTGTTTCGCTGTAGAGAATGAAAGATATCACGTAACATTTCCGCAATTTTTCTTTGTTGTTAACGAATAAAGCCTTCACTTAACACTTGTTCAGCATTCATTGCTACAGAGAATGCAGTGACATCACGTAACATTTCAGCAGTCTTTTCTTTTGCCGTTAACGAACAGTTTCTCTTACCGTAAAGAGATTGTCCGCAGTTATCTATTGCTACAGAGTAATGAAAGATACAAACGCAACATTTCTGCACTCTTTTCTTTGTTGTTAACGAATGCCTTTACTTAAATATCAGTCCAGTATTCACCGCCAAAGTTAATATGTGACTCGATACTACGTAACATTTCAGTAGTCTTTTCTCAGCTTCTAACGAAACGTTTCTCATTTTGAAGAGACTGTCTTACATTCACTGCCATTTTGAAGACCTGACATATCACGTAACATTTCAGTAGTCTTTTCTTTGCTCTAACGAACAGTTTCTCTACTTTTAAAGAGATTGTCCAGCATTCACCGTTAATGCATTACATCGGCTGATGTCACGTAACATTTCAGTAGTCTTTCTTTGCCTTCACTCCAGTCGTTTCCTCTTAATTGGAAGATACTTGTCCAGCACCACCGTTATCAATAGTGACTGATATCACGTAACATTTCAGTAGTCTTTTTTTTTGCCCTCTAACGAATAAAGTTTCTTCATTTTGAAGAGATTGTCCAGCATTCACTGCCAATGCAATATGACTGATATCTAGTAACATTTCTGCAGTCTTTTCACTTAACGAACAGTTTCTCTTACTTTTGAAGAGATTGTCCAGTATTCACTGCCATTTCATTGATGACCTATATCACGTAACATTTCAGTAGTTCTTCTTTGCCTCTAACAACAGTTTCTTCTATCAGAAGATCATCCAGCATTCACTGCTATCAGCATTATGACTGATATCACGGAACATTTCAGCAAGCCCTTTTTCGTCTTCAATAAGTTTCTTCACTTTGAAGAGATTGTTCAACATCTGGTCACGTTATAATTAAGATATCAATGCAATACCTCTCAATTTTCTTTGTTGTTTAACGAACAGTTTTCACCAAGAGATTGTCCGTCATCTGCCATAGAGAATGAAAAGACACCACGTAATAGTTTCACCTTTTCTTGTCACACTAGTTTCTATTACTGGGAAGAGAACCTTATGAATCATCAAAGGTAGAATGAAAGATATCACGTAACATTTCAAACTCTTTTTCTTTGTTGTTGTTCATCAGTTTCTCTTACTTTGAAGAGATTGTCCGCGCATTCATTGCCAGGGAGAACGAAAGATATCACGTAACATTTCCGCACTCTTTTTCTTTTGTTGTTAACGAATATTTTCTTCTACTTTGTACAGAATGTCCGCAACGTTACAGAATGAAAGATATCACGTAACATTTCCGTACCTTTTGTTGTTAACGAAATGCCTTCACCAAGAGATTGTCCAGCATTCACCGCCATATGTCGTTAATATCACGTAACATTTCCGCAATTCTTTCTTTTGTTGTTAACGAACAGTTTTCTTACTGTGAAGAGATTAATCCGCATTCTATCGTCATAGAGAATGAAAGACAATGCAACATTTCCGCACTTTTCGTTGTTAACGAACAGTTTCTCTTACTTTCGGCAAGATTGTCCATATCTACCGCAGAGAATGAAACATATCACGTAACATTTCCGCAATCTTTTGTTGTTAATTAAACAGTTTCCTCTACTGGAAGAGATTGTCCAACATTCATTGCCATAGAATGAAGATATCACGTAACATTTCCGCAATCTTTTCTTTGTTGTTACCCAACAGTTTCTTCACCAGCATTGTCCAGTATTCATTGCTATAGAGAATGAAAGATATCACGCAACATTCTCCGCACCTTTCGTTGTTAACGAACAGTTTCACTTTGAAGAGATTGTCCAGCATTCAATGCTGCGGAGAACGAAAGATATCACGTAACATTTCCGCACCTTTTCTTTGTTGTTAACGAAGAGTTTCTTTCTTTGAAGAGACTTGCTCATTCAATGTCATGGAGAATGAAAGACATCAAGTAACATTTCCGCACTTTTTCTTGTTGCTGTCGAAGAAGCTACATTTTGCAGAGATTGTCCATCTACCATAGAGAACGCAGTGACATCACGAATATTCTCCGCACTCTTTTTCTTTGTTGTTAACGAACAGTTTCTCTTTAGTGTGAAGAGATTGTCCAGCATTCACTGCTGCAGAATGGAAAGACACCACGAATATCACAGTTCTTTCTTTCTTTGTTAACGAACAGTTTCTCTTACTTGTACATTGTCCATTCATTGCCATAGAGAAGTGAAAGATATAACCAAATATTTGCACCTCTTTCTTTTGTTGTTAACAACAGTTTCTTTCACGAAGAGATTGTCCATATTCACTGCCAGTTAATATGACTGACATCACGTAATATCTGTGTAGTCTCTTTTCTTTGTTTCTAACGAACAGTTTTCTCTACTTTGAAGAGATTGTCCAGCAGCTCCACCGCCACGTACATTATGACTGATACCACAACATTTCGTAGTCTTTTTCTTTGCTCTAACGAATATGTTTCTCTTACTTTAAAGAGATTGTCCATATCCACTGCTATTTAATACAGAATTGATGTCACGTAACATTTCAGTAGTCTTTTCTTTTGCTCTAACGAACAGTTTCTCCGCATTGAAGAGACCATTGTCCAGCATTCACTGCCATTTAATATGTGACTGAGTATCTAGTAACATTTCAGTAGTCTTTTCTTGCTCTAACGAACAGTTTCTCTTACTTTGAAGAGACGTCCAGCATTCACTGCCATTTAACATGACCCATATCACGTAACATTTCAGTAGTTCTTCTTTGCCCCACCTAACAGCTCACTTTGAATAGAGATTGTTCAAAGTATTCACTGCCATTTAATATGACTGACATCACGTAACATTTCAGTAGTCTTTTCTTTGCCTCTTACGAACAGTTTCTTCAGCCTCTTTGAAGTAGTACCGTCCAAACATTCATTGCCATAGAGAATGAAAGACATCAGCTAACATTTCTGCACTCTTTTCTTTGCTGCGACCATTGCCTTCACTGAAGAGACTGTCCAACATTCATTGCCATGTATGTATTAAAAGACATGTATCACGCAACATTTCCACACTCTCTTTTCGTTATTAAGCGTTCAACAAAGCCATTAATGGAAGAGATTGTCCACATTCATTGCCATAGAGAACAAAGATATCACGTAACATTTCCGCAATTTTTCTTGTTGTTGTTCAACAGCTTTTACTGGAAGAGATTGTCCAGCATTCACCGCCATAGAGAACAGCGATACCTGCAACATTTTACACTCTTTTCACAATAATTAACAGTTTCTTCACTTTGAAGAGACTGTCCATATCATCACAGAGAATAAGCGAGCATCATCACGCACATTTCCGCAATTCTTTTCTTTGTTGCGTCAACGAACAGTTTCTTACCGTAGATTGCTCATATTCACTGCCAGCAGAGAATGAAAGTTATCACGTAACAGCTCTCCGCACTCTTTTCGTTGTTAACGAACAGTTTCTCTATTTTTGAAGAGATTGCATGTTATCCATTGCCATAGAGAATGAAAGACATCACGCAACATTTCCGTTACCTTTGCTGTTGTTCGGTATTGCCTTCAGCTCAAAGATTGTCCAGCATTCATTGCCATAGAGAATGAAAGATATCACGTAACATTTCCGCACTCTTTCTTTGCTGTTACCCATCAGTTTCTCTTACTTCGAAGAGATTGTCCAGCATTCACTGCCATAGAGAATGCCGAAAGATATCACGTAACATTTCCGCACTCTTCATACACCAAAGTTTCTCTTAATGAAGAGATTGTCCAGCATTCATTGCCATAGAGGCTCTGCGATATCACGTAACATTTGCACCTTTTGTTGTTGAACAACAGTTTCTTACTGTTAGGATTGTCCAATATCTACTGCCACAGAGAATGAAAGATATCACGTAACATTTCCACCTCTTTTCTTGCCAATTGAAATTGTAAGTTTTTTTTATTTTTGGAAGATTGTCCAGCATCTACCCATAGAAAATGAAAATATATCATGCAATACTTCCCACACTTTTCTTGTTGTTAATGAACAGTTTCTCTTAACTTGAAGAGACTGTCCAGCATTCACTGCTATAGAGAATGAAAGATATCACGTAACATTTCCACAATCTTTCCTTTGTTGTTAACAACAGTTTCTCTTACCAAGAGACGACTAGCATTCATTGCCATAGAGAATGAAAGATATCACGTAACATTTCCACACTCTTTTCTTTGTTGTTAACGAGCTTGCAGCTTCTTACTTTGAAGAGATTGTCCAGCATTCTCAGCCATAGAGAATGAAAGATATCACGTAACATTTGCACTTTTCTTTGTTGTTGTCTATCAGTTTCTCCACTTTGTTAATAATGTCCAACATTCATTGCCACAGAGAATGAAAGATATCACGCACATTTCCAGCACTCTTTTCTTTGTTACTACACCTGAACAGTTTCTCTTACCAAGAGATTGTCCAGCATTCATTGTTATAGAGAATGAAAGATATCACGTAACATTTCCGCACTCTTTTCTTTGTTGTTAACGAACAGTTTCTCTTACTTTGAAGAGATTGTCCAGCATTCACTGCCACAGAGAATGAAAGATATCACAATATTTTACCTTTTCTACACAATAAGCCAGTTTCTTTACTGAATAATTGTCCACATTCATTGCCATAGAAAATGAAAGATATCACTGCAATACTTCTGCACTTTTTCTTTGTTGTTAACGAATGCTTTCTTCACTTTGAAGAGATTGTCCAACATTCTTTGCCATAGAGAATGAAAGATATCACGTAACATTTCCGCACTCTTTTCTTTGTTGTTAACGAACAGTTTCTCTTATTTTGAAGAGATTGTCCAGCATTCATTGCCATAGAGAATGAAAGATATCACGTAACATTTCCGCACTCTTTTCTTTGTTGTTAACGAACAGTTTCTCTTATTTGAAGAGATTGTCCAGCATTCACTGCCATAGAGAATGAAAGATATCACGTAACATTTCCGCACTCTTTTCTTTGTTGTTAACGAACAGTTTCTCTTACTTTGAAGAGATTGTCCAGCATTCATTGCCATAGAGAATGAAAGATATCACGTAACATTTTCGCACACTTTTCTTTGTTGTTAACGAACAGTTTCTCTTACTTTGAAGAGATTGTCCAGCATTCATTGCCATAGAGAATGAAAGATATCACGTAACATTTCCGCACTCTTTTCTTTGTTGTTAACGAACAGTTTCTCTTACTTTGAAGAGATTGTCCAACATTCATTGCCATAGAGAATGAAAGATATCACGTAACATTTCCGCACTCTTTTCTTTGTTGTTAACGAACAGTTTCTCTTACTTTGAAGAGATTGTCCAGCATTCATTGCCATAGAGAATGAAAGATATCAGGTAACATTTCCGCACTCTTTTCTTTGTTGTTAACGAACAGTTTCTCTTACTTTGAAG
>JBBBDQ010009873.1:0-12547 GCA_037127315.1 Ascarosepion bandense
TTATTTGTTAACGAACAGTTTCTCTTACTGTGAAGAGATTGTCCAGCATTCATTGCCATAGAGAATGAAAGATATCACGTAACATTTCCGCACTCTTTTCTTTGTTGTTAACGAACAGTTTCTCTTATTTTGAAGAGATTGTCCAACATTCATTGCCATAGAGAATGAAAGATATCACGTAACATTTCCGCACTCTTTTCTTTGTTGTTAACGAACAGTTTCTCTTACTTTGAAGGGATTGTCCAGTATTCATTGCCATAGAGAATGAAAGATATCACGTAACATTTCCACACACTTTTCTTTGTTGTTAACGAACAGTTTCTCTTACTTTGAAGAGATTGTCCAGCATTCATTGCCATAGAGAAGGAAAGATATCACGTAACATTTCCGCACTTTTTTCTTTGTTGTTAACGAACAGTTTCTCTTACTTTGAAGAGATTGTCCAGCATCCATTGCCATAGAGAATGAAAGATATCACGTAACATTTCCGCACTCTTTTCTTTGTTGTTAACGAACAGTTTCTCTTATTTGAAGAGATTGTCCAGCATTCACTGCCATAGAGAATGAAAGATATCACGTAACATTTCCGCACTCTTTTCTTTGTTGTTAACGAATAGTTTCTCTTACTTTGAAGAGATTGTCCAGCATTCACTGCCATTTAATATGACTGATATCACGTAACATTTCAGTAGTCTTTTCTTTGCCTCTAACGAAGAGTTTCTCTTACTGTGAAGAGATTGTCCAACATTCATTGCCATAGAGAATGAAAGATATCACGTAACATTTCCGCACTCTTTTCTTTGTTGTTAACGAATAGTTTCTCTTACTTTGAAGAGATTGTCCAACATTCATTGCCATAGAGAATGAAAGATATCACGTAACATTTCCACACTCTTTTCTTTGTTGTTAACGAACAGTTTCTCTTACTTTGAAGAGATTGTCCAGCAATCATTGCCATAGAGAATGAAAGATATCACGTAACATTTCCGCACTCTTTTCTTTCTTGTTAACGAACAGTTTCTCTTAGTGTGAAGAGATTGTCCAGCATTCATTGCCATAGAGAATGAAAGATATCACGTAACATTTCAGCAGTCTTTTCTTTGTTGTTAACGAACAGTTTCTCTTACTGTGAAGAGATTGTCCAGCATTCATTGCCATAGAGAATGAAAGATATCACGTAACATTTCCGCATTCTTTTCTTTGTTGTTAACGAACAGTTTCTCTTACTTTGAAGAGATTGTCCAACATTCATTGCCATAGAGAATGAAAGATATCACGTAACATTTCCGCACTCTTTTCTTTGTTGTAAACGAACAGTTTCTCTTACTTTGAAGAGATTGTCCAGCATTCATTGCCATAGAGAATGAAAGATATCACGTAACATTTCCACACACTTTTCTTTGTTGTTAACGAACAGTTTCTCTTACTTTGAAGAGATTGTCCAGCATTCATTGCCATAGAGAATGAAAGATATCACGTAACATTTCCGCACACTTTTCTTTGTTGTTAACGAACAGTTTCTCTTACTTTGAAGAGATTGTCCAGCATTCATTACCATAGAGAATGAAAGATATCGCGTAACATTTCCGCACTCTTTTCTTTGTTGTTAACGAACAGTTTCTCTTAATTTGAAGAGATTGTCCAGCATTCACTGCCATAGAGAATGAAAGATATCACGTAACATTTCCGCACTCTTTTCTTTGTTGTTAACGAACAGTTTCTCTTACTTTTGAAGAGATTGTCCAGCATTCATTGCCGTAGAGAATGAACGATATCACGTAACATTTCCACACTCTTTTCTTTGTTGTTAACGAACAGTTTCTCTTACTTTGAAGAGATTGTCCAGCATTCATTGCCATAGAGAATGAAAGATATCACGTAACATTTCCGCACTCTTTTTCTTTGTTGTTAACGAATAGTTTCTCTTACTTTGAGAAGAGATTGTCCAGCATTCACTGCCATTTAATGTATTTGATATCAAAAGCCAACATTTCAGTAGTCTTTTCTTTGCCTCTAACGAAGAGTTTCTCTTACTGTGAAGAGATTGTCGAACATTCATTGCCATAGAGAATGAAAGATATCACGTAACATTTCCGCACTCTTTTCTTTATTTATTTAACGAATAGTTTCTCTTACTTTGAAGAGATTGTCCAACATTCATTTCCATAGAGAATGAAAGATATCACGTAACATTTCCACACTCTTTTCTTTGTTGTTAGCAAACGAGTTTCTCTTACTTTGAAGAGATTGTCCAGCATTCATTGCCATAGAGAATAAAGATATCACGTAACATTTCCGCACTCTTTTTCTTTGTTGTTAACGAACAGTTTCTCTTAGTGTGTGAATTGTCCAGCATTCATTGCCATAGAGAATGAAAGATATCACGTAACATTTCAGCAGTCTTTTCTTTGTTGTTAACGAACAGTTTCTCTTGCTGTGAAGAGATTGTCCAGCATTCATTGCCATAGAGAATGAAAGATATCACGTAACATTTCCGCACTCTTTTCTTTGTTGTTAGCAGACAGTTTCTCTTACTTTGAAGAGATTGTCCAACATTCATTGCCATAGAGAATGAAAGATATCACGTAACATTTCCGCACTCTTTTCTTTGTTGTAAACGAACAGTTTCTCTTACTTTGAAGAGATTGTCAGCATTCATTGCCATAGAGAATGAAAGATATCACGTAACATTTCCACACTTTTCTTTGTTGTTAACGAACAGTTTCTCTTATTTGAAGAGATTGTCAGCATTCATTGCCATAGAGAATGAAAGATATCACGTAAAATTTCCGCACTCTTTTCTTTCATTTAACGAACAGTTTCTCTTACTTTAGAGATTGTCCAGCATTCATTGCCATAGAGAATGAAAGATATCACGTAACATTTCCGCACTCTTTTCTTTGTTGTTAACGAACAGTTTCTCTTACTTTGAAGAGATTGTCCAGCATTCATTGCCGCCAGAATGAAAGATATCACGTAACATTTCCGCACTCTTTTCTTTGTTGTTAACGAACAGTTTCTCTTACTTTGAAGAGATTGTCCAGCATTCACTGCCATAGAGAATGAAAGATATCACGTAACATTTCCGCACTCTTTTTCTTTGTTGTTAACGAACAGTTTCTCTTACTTTGAAGAGATTGTCCAGCATTCATTGCCATAGAGAATGAAAGATATCACGTAACATTTCCACACTCTTTTCTTTGTTGTTAACGAACAGTTTCTCTTACTTTGAAGAGATTGTCCAGCGACCATTGCCATAGAGAATGAAAGATATCACGTAACATTTCCACACTCTTTTCTTTGTTAACGAACAGTTTCTCTTACTTTGAAGGGTTGTCCAACATTCCTTGCCATAGAGAATGAAAGATATCACGTAACATTTCCGCACTCTTTTCTTTGTTGTTAACGAACAGTTTTCTCTTACTTTGAAGAGATTGTCCAGCATTCACTGCCATAGAGAATGAAAGATATCACGTTACATTTCCGCACTCTTTTCTTTGTTGTTAACGAACAGTTCTCTTACTTTGAAGAGATTGTCCAGCATTCACTGCCATAGAGAATGAAAGATATCACGTAACATTTCCGCACTCTTTTGTTTGTTGTTAACGAACAGTTTCTCTTTTTGAAGAGATTGTCCAGCATTCGCTGCATAGAGAATGAAAGATATCACGTAACATTTCCGCACTCTTTTCTTTGTTGTTAACGAACAGTTTCTCTTAATTTGAGAAGAGATTGTCCAGCATTCACTGCCATAGAGAATGAAAGATATCACGTAACATTTCCGCACTCTTTTCTTTGTTGTTAACGAACAGTTTCTCTTAATTTGAAGAGATTGTCCAGCATTCACTGCCATAGAGAATGAAAGATATCACGTAACATTTCCGCACTCTTTTCTTTGTTGTTAACGAACAGTTTCTCTTAATTTGAAGAAATTGTCCAGCATTCACTGCCATAGAGAATGAAGATACCACGTAACATTTCAGTAGTCTTTTCTTTGCCTCTAACGAACAGTTTCTCTTACTTTGAAGAGATTGTCAGCATTCACACCATAGAGAATGAAAGATATCACGTAACATTTCCGCAGTCTTTTCTTTGTTGTTAACGAACAGTTTCTCTTACTTTGAAGAGATTGTCAGCATTCACTGCCATAGAGAATGAAAGATACCACGTAACATTTCCGCACTCTTTTCTTTGTTGTTAACGGACAGTTTCTATTACTTTGAAGAGATTGTCAGCATTCACTGCCATAGAGAATGAAAGATATCACGTAACATTTCCGCACTCGTTTCTTTGTTGTTAACGAACAGTTTCTCTTACTTTGAAGAGATTGTCCAACATTCATTGCCATAGGGCGTGAAGATGTCACACGTAACATTTCCGCACTCTTTTCTTTGTTGTTAACGAAGAGTTTCTCTTACTTTGAAGAGATTGTCCAGCATTCACTACATAGAGAATGAAAGATATCACGTTACATTTCCGCACTCTTTTTCTTTGTTGTTAACGAACAGTTTCTCTTACTTTGAAGAGATTGTCCAGCATTCACTGCCATGTAGAGAATGAAGAATGTCCATAACATTTCCGCACTCTTTTGTTTGTTGTTAACGAACAGTTTCTCTTGTTGAAGAGATTGTCCAGCATTCACTGCCATAGAGAATGAAAGATATCACGTAACATTTCCGCACTCTTTTCTTTGTTGTTAACGAACAGTTTCTCTTAATTTGAAGAGATTGTCCAGCATTCACTGCCATAGAGTATGAAAGATATCACGTAACATTTCCGCACTCTTTTCTTTGTTGTTAACGAACAGTTTCTCACCCAATTTGAAGAGATTGTCCAGCATTCACTGCCATAGAGAATGAAAGATGTCGTAACATTTTCCGCACTCTTTTCTTTGTTGTTAACGAACAGTTTCTCTTAATTTGGAAAGAGATTGTCAGCATTCTGCCATAGAGAATGAAAGATACCACGTAACATTTCGATAGTCTTTTTCTTTGCCTCTAACGAACAGTTTCTACTTACTTTGAAGGAATTGTCCAGCATTCACTGCCATAGAGAATGAAAGATATGCGTAACATTTCCACGTTCTTTTCTTTGTTGTTAACGAACAGTTTCTCTTGCTTGAAGGGTGTCCAGCATTCACTGCCATAGAGAATGAAAGATACCACGTAACATTTCCGCACTCTTTTCTTTGTTGTTAACGGACAGTTTCTATTACTTTGAAGAGATTGTCCAGCATTCACTGCCATAGAGAATGAAAGATATCTGCGTAACATTTCCGCACTCGTTTCTTTGTTGTTAACGAACAGTTTCTCTTACTTTGAAGAGATTGTCCAACATTCATTGCCATAGAGAATGATAGATATCACGTAACATTTCCGCACTCTTTTTCTTTGTTGTTAACGAACAGTTTCTCTTACTTTGAAGAGATTGTCCAGCATTCACTGCCATAGAGAATGAAAGATATCACGTAACATTTCCGCACTCTTTTCTTTGTTGTTAACGAACAGTTTCTCTTACTTTGAAGAGATTGTCCAGCATTCATTGCCATAGAGAATGAAATATATCGTAACATTTCCGCACTCTTTTCTTTGTTGTTAACGAACAGTTTCTCTTACTGTGAAGAGATTGTCCAACATTCATTGCCATAGAGAATGAAAGATATCACGTAACATTTCCGCACT
The DNA here is from genome assembly GCA_037127315.1 of Ascarosepion bandense. NCBI lineage: Eukaryota > Metazoa > Mollusca > Cephalopoda > Sepiida > Sepiidae > Ascarosepion > Ascarosepion bandense. The sequence goes on from JBBBDQ010009873.1 coordinate 5,682, forward strand.
CTTTTCTTTGTTGTTAACGAACAGTTTCTCTTATTTTGAAGAGATTGTCCAACATTCATTGCCATAGAGAATGAAAGATATCACGTAACATTTCCGCACTCTTTTCTTTGTTGTTAACGAACAGTTTCTCTTACTTTGAAGGGATTGTCCAGTATTCATTGCCATAGAGAATGAAAGATATCACGTAACATTTCCACACACTTTTCTTTGTTGTTAACGAACAGTTTCTCTTACTTTGAAGAGATTGTCCAGCATTCATTGCCATAGAGAAGGAAAGATATCACGTAACATTTCCGCACTTTTTTCTTTGTTGTTAACGAACAGTTTCTCTTACTTTGAAGAGATTGTCCAGCATCCATTGCCATAGAGAATGAAAGATATCACGTAACATTTCCGCACTCTTTTCTTTGTTGTTAACGAACAGTTTCTCTTATTTGAAGAGATTGTCCAGCATTCACTGCCATAGAGAATGAAAGATATCACGTAACATTTCCGCACTCTTTTCTTTGTTGTTAACGAATAGTTTCTCTTACTTTGAAGAGATTGTCCAGCATTCACTGCCATTTAATATGACTGATATCACGTAACATTTCAGTAGTCTTTTCTTTGCCTCTAACGAAGAGTTTCTCTTACTGTGAAGAGATTGTCCAACATTCATTGCCATAGAGAATGAAAGATATCACGTAACATTTCCGCACTCTTTTCTTTGTTGTTAACGAATAGTTTCTCTTACTTTGAAGAGATTGTCCAACATTCATTGCCATAGAGAATGAAAGATATCACGTAACATTTCCACACTCTTTTCTTTGTTGTTAACGAACAGTTTCTCTTACTTTGAAGAGATTGTCCAGCAATCATTGCCATAGAGAATGAAAGATATCACGTAACATTTCCGCACTCTTTTCTTTCTTGTTAACGAACAGTTTCTCTTAGTGTGAAGAGATTGTCCAGCATTCATTGCCATAGAGAATGAAAGATATCACGTAACATTTCAGCAGTCTTTTCTTTGTTGTTAACGAACAGTTTCTCTTACTGTGAAGAGATTGTCCAGCATTCATTGCCATAGAGAATGAAAGATATCACGTAACATTTCCGCATTCTTTTCTTTGTTGTTAACGAACAGTTTCTCTTACTTTGAAGAGATTGTCCAACATTCATTGCCATAGAGAATGAAAGATATCACGTAACATTTCCGCACTCTTTTCTTTGTTGTAAACGAACAGTTTCTCTTACTTTGAAGAGATTGTCCAGCATTCATTGCCATAGAGAATGAAAGATATCACGTAACATTTCCACACACTTTTCTTTGTTGTTAACGAACAGTTTCTCTTACTTTGAAGAGATTGTCCAGCATTCATTGCCATAGAGAATGAAAGATATCACGTAACATTTCCGCACACTTTTCTTTGTTGTTAACGAACAGTTTCTCTTACTTTGAAGAGATTGTCCAGCATTCATTACCATAGAGAATGAAAGATATCACGTAACATTTCCGCACTCTTTTCTTTGTTGTTAACGAACAGTTTCTCTTAATTTGAAGGGTGTCCAGCATTCACTGCCATAGAGAATGAAAGATATCACGTAACATTTCCGCACTCTTTTCTTTGTTGTTAACGAACAGTTTCTCTTACTTTGAAGAGATTGTCAGCATTCATTGCCATAGAGAATGAACGATATCACGTAACATTTCCACACTCTTTTCTTTGTTGTTAACGAACAGTTTCTCTTACTTTGAAGAGATTGTCAGCATTCATTGCCATAGAGAATGAAAGATATCACGTAACATTTCCGCACTCTTTTCTTTTGTTGTTAACGAATAGTTTCTCTTACTTTGAAGAGATTGTCCAGCATTCACTGCCATTTTAACCTTATTTGATATCACGCATCAACATTTCAGTAGTCTTTTCTTTGCCTCTAACGAAGAGTTTCTCTTACTGTGAAGAGATTGTCGAACATTCATTGCCATAGAGAATGAAAGATATCACGTAACATTTCCGCACTCTTTGTTGTTAACGAATAGTTTCTCTTACTTTGAAGAGATTGTCCAACATTCATTTCCATAGAGAATGAAAGATATCACATGTATTTCCACACTCTTTTCTTTGTTGTTAGCAAACAGTTTCTCTTACTTTGAAGAGATTGTCAGCATTCATTGCCATAGAGAATGAAAGATATCACGTAACATTTCCGCACTCTTTTCTTTGTTAACGAACAGTTTCTCTTAGTGTGAAGAGATTGTCCAGCATTCATTGCCGTAGAATGAAAGATATCACGTAACATTTCAGCAGTCTTTTCATTGTTAACGAACAGTTTCTCTTACTGTGAAGAGATTGTCCAGCATTCATTGCCATAGAGAATGAAAGATATCACGTAACATTTCCCACTCTTTTCTTTGTTGTTAACGAACAGTTTCTCTTACTTTGAAGGGTGTCCAACATTCATTGCCATAGAGAATGAAAGATATCACGTAACATTTCCGCACTCTTTTCTTTGTTGTAAACGAACAGTTTCTCTTACTTTGAAGAGATTGTCCAGCATTCATTGCCATAGAGAATGAAAGATATCACGTAACATTTCCACACACTTTTCTTTATTTGTTAACGAACAGTTTCTCTTATTTGAAGAGATTGTCAGCATTCATTGCCATGAGAGATGAAAGATATCACGTAAAATTTCCGCACTCTTTTCTTTGTTGTTAACGAACAGTTTCTCTTACTGAAGAGAGATTGTCCAGCATTCATTGCCATAGAGAATGAAAGATATCACGTAACATTTCCGCACTCTTTTCTTTGTTGTTAACGAACAGTTTCTCTTACTTTGAAGAGATTGTCCAGCATTCATTGCCATAGAGAATGAAAGATATCACGTAACATTTCCGCACTCTTTTCTTTGTTGTTAACGAACAGTTTCTCTTACTTTGAAGAATTGTCAGCATTCACTGCCATAGAGAATGAAAGATATCACGTAACATTTCCGCACTCTTTTCTTTGTTGTTAACGAACAGTTTCTCTTGCCTTTTGGAAGAGATTGTCCAGCATTCATTGCCATAGAGAATGAAAGATATCACGTAACATTTCCACACTCTTTTCTTTGTTGTTAACGAACAGTTTCTCTTACTTTGAAGAGATTGTCCAGCATTCATTGCCATAGAGAATGAAAGATATCACGTAACATTTCCGCACTCTTTTCTTTATTTGTTAACGAACAGTTTCTCTTACTTTGAAGGTTGTCCAACATTCATTGCCATAGAGAATGAAAGATATCACGTAACATTTCCGCACTCTTTTCTTTGTTGTTAACGAACAGTTTCTCTTACTTTGAAGGGTGTCCAGCATTCACTGCCATAGAGAATGAAAGATATCACGTTACATTTCCTCTTTTCTTTGTTGTTAACGAACAGTTTCTCTTACTTTGAAGAGATTGTCAGCATTCACTGCCATAGAGAATGAAAGATATCACGTAACATTTCCGCACTCTTTTGTTTGTTGTTAACGAACAGTTTCTCTTTTTGAAGAGATTGTCAGCATTCACCGCATAGAAGATAGATATCCGTAACATTTCCGCACTCTTTTCTTTGTTGTTAACGAACAGTTTCTCTTAATTTGAAGAGATTGTCCAGCATTCACTGCCATAGAGAATGAAAGATATCACGTAACATTTCCGCACTCTTTTCTTTGTTGTTAACGAACAGTTTCTCTTAATTTGAAGAGATTGTCCAGCATTCACTGCCATAGAATGAAAGATATCACGTAACATTTCCGCACTCTTTTCTTTGTTGTTAACGAACAGTTTCTCTTAATTTGAAGAGATTATTGGCATTCACTGCCATAGAGAATGAAAGATACCACGTAACATTTCAGTAGTCTTTTCTTTGCCTCTAACGAACAGTTTCTCTTACTTTGAAGAGATTGTCCAGCATTCACTGCCATAGAGAATGAAAAGATATCACGTAACATTTCCGCAGTCTTTTTTCTTTGTTGTTAACGAACAGTTTCTCTTACTTTGAAGAGATTGTCAGCATTCACTGCCATAGAGAATGAAAGATACCACGTAACATTTCCGCACTCTTTTCTTTGTTGTTAACGGACAGTTTCTATTACTTTGAAGAGATTGTCCAGCATTCCTCTGCCATAGAGAATGAAAGATATCACGTAACATTTCCGCACTCGTTTCTTTGTTGTTAACGAACAGTTTCTCTTACTTTGAAGAGATTGTCCAACATTCATTGCCATAGAGAATGAAAGATATCACGTAACATTTCCGCACTCTTTTCTTTGTTGTTAACGAAGAGTTTCTCTTACTTTGAAGAGATTGTCAGCATTCACTGCCATAGAGAATGAAAGATATCACGTTACATTTCCGCACTCTTTTCTTTGTTGTTAACGAACAGTTTCTCTTACTTTGAAGGGTGTCAGCATTCACTGCCATAGAGAATGAAAGATATCACGTAACATTTCCGCACTCTTTTGTTTGTTGTTAACGAACAGTTTCTCTTATTTGAAGAGATTGTCCAGCATTCACTGCCATAGAGAATGAAAGATATCACGTAACATTTCCGCACTCTTTTCTTTGTTGTTAACGAACAGTTTCTCTTAATTTGAAGGGTGTCCAGCATTCACTGCCATAGAGTATGAAAGATATCACGTAACATTTCCGCACTCTTTTCTTTGTTGTTAACGAACAGTTTCTCTTAATTTGAAGAGATTGTCCCAGCATTCACTGCCATAGAGAATGAAAGATATCACGTAACATTTCCGCACTCTTTTCTTTGTTGTTAACGAGAACGGTTTTCTCTTAATTTGAAGAGATTGTCCAGCATTCACTGCCATAGAGAATGAAAGATACCACGTAACATTTCAGTAGTCTTTTCTTTGCCTCTAACGAACAGTTTCTCTTACTTTGAAGAGATTGTCAACATTCACTGCCATAGAGAATGAAAGATATCACGTAACATTTCCGCAGTCTTTTCTTTGTTGTTAACGAACAGTTTCTCTTACTTTGAAGAGATTGTCCAGCATTCACTGCCATAGAGAATGAAAGATACCACGTAACATTTCACACTCTTTTCTTTGTTGTTAACGGACAGTTTCTATTACTTTGAAGAGATTGTCCAGCATTCACTACCATAGAGAATGAAGATATCACGTAACATTTCCGCACTCGTTTCTTTGTTGTTAACGAACAGTTTTCTCTTACTTTGAAGAGATTGTCCAACATTCATTGCCATAGAGAATGATAGATATCACGTAACATTTCCGCACTCTTTTCTTTATTTGTTAACGAACAGTTTCTCTTACTTTGAAGAGATTGTCCAGCATTCACTGCCATAGAGAATGAAAGATATCACGTAACATTTCCGCACTCTTTTCTTTGTTGTTAACGAACAGTTTCTCTTACTTTGAAGATTGTCATTTTTTTTTTTTTTTTCCATGGCTGTTCCTCTCTTTTCTTTGTTGTTAACGAACAGTTTCTCTTACTTTGAAGAGATTGTCCAGCATTCATTGCCATAGAGAATGAAAGATATCACGTAACATTTCCGCAGTCTTTTCTTTGTTGTTAACGAACAGTTTCTCTTACTTTGAAGAGATTGTCCAGCATTCACTGCCATAGAGAATGAAAGATACCACGTAACATTTCCGCACTCTTTTCTTTGTTGTTAACGGACAGTTTCTATTACTTTGAAGAGATAGTCCAGCATTCACTGCCATAGAGAATGAAAGATATCACGTAACATTTCCGCACTCGTTTCTTTGTTGTTAACGAACAGTTTCTCTTACTTTGAAGAGATTGTCCAACATTCATTGCCATAGAGAATGAAAGATATCACGTAACATTTCCGCACACTTTTCTTTGTTGTTAACGAACAGTTTCTCTTACTTTGAAGAGATTGTCCAGCATTCACTGCCATAGAGAATGAAAGATATCACGTAACATTTCCGCACTCTTTTCTTTGTTGTTAACGAACAGTTTCTCTTACTTTGAAGAGATTGTCCAGCATTCATTGCCATAGAGAATGAAATATATCACGTAACATTTCCGCACTATTTTCTTTGTTGTTAACGAACAGTTTCTCTTACTTTGAAGAGATTGTCCAGCATTCATTGCCATAGAGAATGAAAGATATCACGTAACATTTCCGCACTCTTTTCTTTGTTGTTAACGAACAGTTTCTCTTACTTTGAAGAGATTGTCCAACATTCATTGCCATAGAGAATGAAACATATCATGTAACATTTCCGCACTCTTTTCTTTGTTGTTAACGAACAGTTTCTCTTACTTTGAAGAGATTGTCCAGCATTCACTGCCATAGAGAATGAAAGATATCACGTAACATTTCCGCACTCTTTTCTTTGCTGTTAACGAAAAGTTTCTCTTAATTTGAAGAGATTGTCCAGCATTCATTGCCATAGAGAATGAAAGATATCACGTAACATTTCCGCACTCTTTTCTTTGTTGTTAACGAACAGTTTCTCTTACTTTGAAGAGATTGTCCAGCATTCACTGCCATAGAGAATGAAAGATATGACGTAACATTTCCGCACTCTTTTGTTTGTTGTTAACGAACAGTTTCTCTTACTTTGAAGAGATTGTCCAACATTCATTGCCATAGAGAATGAAAGATATCACGTAACATTTCCGCACTCTTTTCATTGTTGTTAACGAACAGTTTCACTTACTTTGAAGAGATTGTCCAGCATTCACTGCCATAGAGAATGAAAGATATCACGTAACATTTCCGCACTCTTTTCTTTGTGGTTAACGAACAGTTTCTCTTACTTTGAAGGGTTGTCCAACATTCATTGCCATAGAGAATGAAAGATATCACGTAACATTTCCGCACTCTTTTCTTTGTTGTTAACGAAGAG
>JBBBDQ010009875.1:0-13798 GCA_037127315.1 Ascarosepion bandense
CTAACTACAGTTAAAAGGCTTCCTCGACTAACTACAGTTAAAAGGCTTCCTCGACTAACTACAGTTAAAAGGCTTCCTCGACTAACTACAGTTAAAGCTTCCTCGACTAACTTCTAGTTAAAAGGCTTCCTCGACTAACTACAGTTAAAAGGCTTCCTCAACTAACTACAGTTAAAAGCTTCCTCGACTAACTACAGTTAAAAGGCTTCCTCAACTAACTACAGTTAAAAAACCCTCAACTAACTACAGTTAAAAGGCTTCCTCAACTAACTACAGTTAAAAGGCTTCCTCGACTAACTACAGTTAAAAGGCTTCCTCGACTAACTACAGTTAAAAGGCTTCCTCGACTAACTACAGTTAAAAGGCTTCCTCGACTAACTACAGTTAAAAGGCTTCCCTCGACTAACTACAGTTAAAAAGGCTTCCTCGACTAACTACAGTTAAAGGCTTCCTCAACTAACTACAGTTAAAAACCTCAAACTAACAAGGATAAAAGGCTTCCTCAACTAACACAGTTAAAAGGCTTCCTCAACTAACTACAGTTAAAAGGCTTCCTCAACTAACTACAGTTAAAAGGCTTCCTCGACTAACTACAGTTAAAGGCTTCCTCAACTAACTACAGTTAAAAGGCTTCCTCAACTAACTACAGTTAAAGGCTTCCTCAAACTATACAGTTAAAAGAGCTACAGACTAACTACAGTTAAAGGCTTCCTCGACTAACTACAGTTAAAAGGCTTCCTCGACTAACTACAGTTAAAAGGCTTCCTCAACTAACTACAGTTAAAAGGCTTCCTCGACTAACTACAGTTAAAAGGCTTCCTCGACTAACTACAGTTAAAAGGCTTCCTCAACTAACTACAGTTAAAAGGCTTCCTCGACAACTACAGTTAAGGCTTCCTCGACTAACTACAGTTAAAAGGCTTCCTCAACTAACTACAGTTAAAAGGCTTCCTCGACTAACTACAGTTAAAAGGCTTCCTCGACTAACTACAGTTAAAAGGCTTCCTCGACTAACTACAGTTAAACACCCTGAAACCCTACAGTTAAAAGGCTTCCTCGACTAACTACAGTTAAAAGGCTTCCTCAACTAACTACAGTTAAAGGCTTCCTCGACTAACTACAGTTAAAAGGCTTCCTCGACTAACTACAGTTAAAAACCTCGACTAACTACAGTTAAAAGGCTTCCTCGACTAACTACAGATTTCAAGAGGCTTCCTCAACTAACTACAGTTAAAAGGCTTCCTCGACTAACTACAGTTAAAAGGCTTCCTCGACTAACTACAGTTAAGGCTTCCTCAACTAACTACAGTTAAGGCTTCCTCGACTAACTACAGTTAAAAGGCTTCCTCAACTAACCACAGTTAAGGCTTCCTCAACTAACTACAGTTAAAAGGCTTCCTCAACTAACTACAGTTAAAAAACCCTCCGACTAACTACAGTTAAAAGGCTTCCTCAACTAACTACAGTTAAGGCTTCCTCGACTAACTACAGTTAAAAGGCTTCCTCGACTAACTACAGTTAAAAGGCTTCCTCGACTAACTACAGTTAAGAAGCACCCTCAACTAACTACAGTTAAAAGGCTTCCTCGACTAACTACAGTTAAAAGGCTTCCTCGACTAACTACAGTTAAAAGGCTTCCTCAACTAACTACAGTTAAAAGGCTTCCTCGACTAACTACAGTTAAAAGGCTTCCTCAACTAACTACAGTTAAAAGGCTTCCTCGACTAACTACAGTTAAAAGGCTTCCTCAACTAACTACAGTTAAAGGCTTCCTCGACTAACTACAGTTAAAGGCTTCCTCGACTAACTACAGTTAAAGGCTTCCTCAACTAACTACAGTTAAAAGGCTTCCTCGACTAACTACAGTTAAAAGGCTTCCTCGACTAACTACAGTTAAAAGGCTTCCCTCAACTAACTACAGGGTTAAAGGCTTCCTCAACTAACTACAGTTAAAAGGCTTCCTCGACTAACTACAGTTAAAAGGCTTCCTCGACTAACTACAGTTAAAGGCTTCCTCGACTAACTACAGTTAAAGGCTTCCTCAACTAACTACAGTTAAAAGGCTTCCTCGACTAACTACAGTTAAAAGGCTTCCTCGACTAACTACAGTTAAAAGGCTTCCTCAACCTAACTACAGTTAAAAGGCTTCCTCAACTAACTACAGTTAAAGGCTTCCTCGACTAACTACAGTTAAAGGCTTCCTCAACTAACTACAGTTAAAAACCCTCGGCTAACTACAGTTAAAGGCTTCCTCGACTAACTACAGTTAAAAACTATAGAACTAACTACAGATTCAAAAACCCTCAACTAACTACAGTTAAAAGGCTTCTACGACTAACTACAGTTAAAAGGCTTCCTCAACTAACTACAGTTAAAGGAGCTTCCTCGACTAACTACAGTTAAAGGCTTCTCGACTAACTACAGTTAAAAGGCTTCCTCAACTAACTACAGTTAAAAGGCTTCCTCGACTAACTACAGTTAAAAGGCTTCCTCAACTAACTACAGTTAAAAGGCTTCCTCGACTAACTACAGTTAAAAGGCTTCCTCGACTAACTACAGTTAAAAGGCTTCCTCAACTAACTACAGTTAAAAGGCTTCCTCGACTAACTACAGTTAAAAGGCTTCCTCAACTAACTACAGTTAAAGGCTTCCTCTCGACTAACTACAGTTAAAAGGCTTCCTGCGACTAACTACATTTAAAGGCTTCCTCAACTAACTACAGTTAAAAGGCTTCCTCGACTAACTACAGTTAAAAGGCTTCCTCGACTAACTACAGTTAAAAGGCTTCCTCAACTAACTACAGTTAAAAGGCTTCCTCAACTAACTACAGTTAAAAGGCTTCCTCGACTAACTACAGTTAAAAGGCTTCCTCGACTAACTACAGTTAAAAGGCTTCCTCGACTAACTACAGTTAAAGGCTTCCTCAACTAACTACAGTTAAAAGGCTTCCTCAACTAACTACCCAGTTAAAGAGCTTCCTCAACTAACTACAGTTAAAAGGCTTCCTCAACTAACTACAGTTAAAAGGCTTCCTCAACTAACTACAGTTAAAAGGCTTCCTCAACTAACTACAGTTAAAAGGCTTCCTCGACTAACTACAGTTAAAAGGCTTCCTCGACTAACTACGGATTAAAAGGCTTCCTGCGACTAACTACGGATTAAAAGGCTTCCTCGACTAACTACATTTAAAAGGCTTCCTCGACTAACTACAGTTAAAAGGCTTCCTCGACTAACTACAGTTAAAAAGGCTTCCTCAACTAACTACAGTTAAAAGGCTTCCTCGACTGCTACAGTTAAAAGGCTTCCTCGACTAACTACAGTTAAAAGGCTTCCTCAACTAACTACAGTTAAAAAGGCTTCCTCGACTAACTACAGTTAAAAAGGCTTCCTCGACTAACTACACATTTAAAAGGCTTCCTCGACTAACTACAGTTAAAAGGCTTCCTCAACTAACTACAGTTAAAAGGCTTCCTCAACTAACTACAGTTAAAAGGCTTCCTCGACTAACTACAGTTAAAAGGCTTCCTCGACTAACTACAGTTAAAAGGCTTCCTCAACTAACTACAGTTAAAAGGCTTCCTCGACTAACTACAGTTAAAGGCTTCCTCAACTAACTACAGTTAAAAGGCTTCCTCAACTAACTACAGTTAAAGGCTTCCTCAACTAACTACAGTTAAGCTTCCTCGACTAACTACAGTTAAAAGGCTTCCTCAACTAACTACAGTTAAAAGGCTTCCTCGACTAACTACAGTTAAAAGGCTTCCTCGACCAACTACAGTTAAAAGGCTTCCTCGACTAACTACAAGTTAAAAGGCTTCCTCAACCCAACACAGTTAAAAGGCTTCCTCGACTAACTTCTGATTAAAAGGCTTCCTCGACTAACTACAGTTAAAAGGCTTCCTCAACTAACTACAGTTAAAAGGCTTCCTCGACTAACTACAGTTAAAAGGCTTCCTCAACTAACTACCGGATTAAGGCTTCCTCGACTAACTACAGTTAAAAGGCTTCCTCAACTAACTACAGTTAAAAGGCTTCCTCGACTAACTACAGTTAAAAGGCTTCCTCGACTAACTACAGTTAAAAGGCTTCCTCAACTAACTACAGTTAAAAACCCTCGACTAACTACAGTTAAAAGGCTTCCTCGACTAACTACAGTTAAAAGGCTTCCTCGACCTAACTACAGTTAAAAGGCTTCCTCAACTAACTACAGTTAAAAGGCTTCCTCGACTAACTACAGTTAAAAGGCTTCCTCAACTAACTACAGTTAAAAGGCTTCCTCGACTAACTACAGTTAAAAGGCTTCCTCAACTAACTGGTTAAAAGGCTTCCTCGACTAACTTTAGTTAAAAGGCTTCCTCGACTAACTACAGTTAAAAGGCTTCTCAACTAACTGATTAAAAGGCTTCCTCAACTAACTACAGTTAAAAGGCTTCCTCGACTAACTACAGTTAAAAGGCTTCCTCAACTAACTACAGTTAAAAGGCTTCCTCGACTAACTACAGTTAAAAGGCTTCCTCGACTAACTACAGTTAAAGGCTTCCTCAACCCCCTAACTACATTTAAAAGGCTTCCTCCCAACTAACTACAGTTAAAAGGCTTCCTCGACTAACTACAAGTTAAAAGGCTTCCTCAACTAACTACAGTTAAAAGGCTTCCTCGACTAACTACAGTTAAAGAAGCTTCCTCAACTAACTACAGTTAAAAGGCTTCCTCGACTAACTACAGTTAAAGGCTTCCTCGACTAACTACAGTTAAAAGGCTTCCTCAACTAACTACAGTTAAAGGCTTCCTCAACTAACTACAGTTAAAAGGCTTCCTCGACTAACTACAGTTAAGGCTTCCTCAACTAACTACAGTTAAAAAGGCTTCCTCGACTAACTACAGTTAAAAGGCTTCCTCGACTAACTACGGTTAAAAGGCTTCCTCGACTAACTACAGTTAAAAGGCTTCCCTCCAACTAACTACAGTTAAAAGGCTTCCTCGACTAACTACAGTTAAAAGGCTTCCTCAACTAACTACAGTTAAAAGGCTTCCTCGACTAACTACAGTTAAAGCTTCCTCGACTAACGAGATTCAAAAGGCTTCCTCAACTAACTACAGTTAAAGGCTTCCTCGACTAACTACAGATTAAAGGCTTCCTCAACTAACTACAGCGGATTAAAAGGCTTCCTCGACTAACTACAGTTAAAAGGCTTCCTCGACTAACTACATTTAAAAGGCTTCCTCAACTAACTACAGTTAAAAGGCTTCCTCGACTAACTACAGTTAAAAGGCTTCCTCAACTAACTACAGTTAAAGGCTTCCTCGACTAACTACAGTTAAAAGGCTTCCTCAACTAACTACAGTTAAAAGGCTTCCTCGACTAACTACAGTTAAAAGGCTTCCTCCAACTAACTACAGTTAAAAGGCTTCCTCGACTAACTACAGTTAAAAGGCTTCCTCGATAACTACCAGTTAAAGGCTTCCTCCAACTAACTACAGTTAAAAGGCTTCCTCGACTAACTACAGTTAAAAGGCTTCCTCAACTAACTACAGTTAAAAAGGCTTCCTCGACTAACTACAGTTACAAGGCTTCCTCGACTAACTACATTTAAAAAGGCTTCCTCAACTAACTACAGTTAAAAGGCTTCCTCAACTAACTACAGTTAAAAGGCTTCCTCGACTAACTACAGTTAAAAGGCTTCCTCGACTAACTACAGTTAAAAGGCTTCCTCGACTAACTACATTTAAAGGCTTCCTCAACTAACTATGATTAAAGGCTTCCTCGACTAACTACATTTAAAAGGCTTCCTCAACTAACAACAGTTAAAGGGCTTCCTCAACTACAGCACTACAGATTAAAAGGCTTCCTCGACTAACTACAGTTAAAAGGCTTCCTCGACTAACTACATTTAAAAGGCTTCCTCAATAACAACAGTTAAAAAGGCTTCCCTCAACTAACTACAGTTAAAAAGGCTTCCTCGACTAACTACAGTTAAAAGGCTTCCTCGACTAACTACAGTTAAAAGGCTTCCTCGACTAACTACATTTAAAAGGCTTCCTCAACTAACTACAGTTAAAAGGCTTCCTCGACTAACTACAGTTAAAGGCTTCCTCAACTAACTACAGTTAAAAAGGCTTCCTCGACTAACTACAGTTAAAGGCTTCCTCAACTAACTACAGTTAAAAGGCTTCCTCGACTAACTACAGTTAAAAGGCTTCCTCAACTAACTACTGATTAAAGGCTTCCTCGACTAACTACAGTTAAAGGCTTCCTGCGACTAACTACAGTTAAAAGGCTTCCTCAACTAACTACAGTTAAAAGGCTTCTCATTAACTACAGTTAAAGGCTTCCTCAACTAACTACAGTTAAAAGGCTTCCTCGACTAACTACAGTTAAAGGCTTCCCTCGACTAACTACAGTTAAAAAGGCTTCCTCGACTAACTACAGTTAAAAGGCTTCCTCAACTAACTACAGTTAAAAGGCTTCCTCGACTAACTACAGTTAAAGGCTTCCTCAACTAACTACAGTTAAAGGCTTCCTCGACTAACTACAGTTAAAGAAAGGCTTCCTCAACTAACTACAGTTAAAAGGCTTCCTCGACTAACTACAGTTAAAAGGCTTCCTCGACTAACTTCATTTAAAGAGCTTCCTCAACTAACTACAGTTAAAAGGCTTCCTCGACTAACTACAGTTAAAAGGCTTCCTCAACTAACTACAGTTAAAAGGCTTCCTCGACTAACTACAGTTAAAAGGCTTCCTCAACTAACTACAGTTAAAAGGCTTCCTCGACTAACTACCGTTAAAAGGCTTCCTCAACTAACTACCCAAAAGGCTTCCTCGACCTTTGATTAAAAGGCTTCCTCGACTAACTACAGTTAAAAGGCTTCCTCGACTAACTACATTTAAAAGGCTTCCTCAACTAACTACAAGTTAAAGGCTTCCTCGACTAACTACAGTTAAAAGGCTTCCTCAACTAACTACAGTTAAAAGGCTTCCTCGAGCTAACTACAGTTAAAAGGCTTCCTCGACTAACTACATTTAAAAAGGCTTCCTCAACTAACTACAGTTAAAAGGCTTCCTCGACTAACTACAGTTAAGGCTTCCTCGACTAACTACATTTGAAGCTTCCTCAACTAACTACAGTTAAAAGGCTTCCTCGACTAACTACAGTTAAAAGGCTTCCTCAACTAACTACAGTTAAAAGGCTTCCTCGACTAACTACAGTTAAAAAGGCTTCCTCGACTAACTACATTTAAAAGGCTTCCTCAATAACTACAGTTAAAAGGCTTCCTCGACTAACTACAGTTAAAGGCTTCCTCAACTAACTACAGTTAAAGGCTTCCCTCGACTAACTACAGTTAAAAGGCTTCCTCAACTAACTACTACAGTTAAAAGGCTTCCTCGACTAACTACAGTTAAAAAGCCCTCGACTAACTACATTTAAGGCTTCCTCAGCTAGCTGCGTTAAAGCTTCCTCGAATATACAGTCAAGGCTTCCTCCTTCTAACTACAGTTAAAAGGCTTCCTCAGGCTAACTACAGTTAAAAGGCTTCCTCAACTAACTACAGTTAAAAGGCTTCCTCGACTAACTACAGTTAAAGAAAACCTCAACTAACTACAGTTAAAGGCTTCCTCGACTAACTATTGATTAAAGGGCTTCTCCAGCTATTTCTGATTAAAAGGCTTCCTCGACTAACTACAGTTAAAAGGCTTCCTCGACTAACTTCATTTAAAAGGCTTCCTCAACCTAACTACAGTTAAAAGGCTTCCTCGACTAACTTCTGATTAAAGGCTTCCTCGACTAACTACATTTAAAAGGCTTCCTCAACCTAACTACAGTTAAAAGGCTTCCTCGACTAACTACAGTTAAAAGGCTTCTCGACTAACTACATTTAAAGGCTTCCTCAACTAACTACAGTTAAAGGCTTCCTCGACTAACTACATTTAAAGGCTTCTCGACTAACTACAGTTAAAAGGCACCATTCTTCATTTAAAAGGCTTATCCAACTAACTACACATTTAAAAACCTCAACTAACTGGGACAAAGGCTTCCTCGACTAACTACAGTTAAAGGCTTCCTCGGACTAACTACATTTAAAAGGCTTCCTCGACTAACTACATTGCAAAGGCTTCCTCAACTAACTACAGTTAAAAGGCTTCCTCGACTAACTACAGTTAAAAGGCTTCCTCGACTAACTACATTTAAAAAGGCTTCCTCGACTAACTACATTTAAAGGCTTCCTCAACTAACTACGGATTAAAGGCTTCCTCGACTAACTACACATTTAAAAGGCTTCCTCGACTAACTACATTTAAAAGGCTTCCTCAACTAACTACAGTTAAAAGGCTTCCTCGACTAACTACAGTTAAAAGGCTTCCTCGACTAACTACATTTAAAAGGCTTCCTCAACTAACTACAGTTAAAAGGCTTCCTCGACTAACTACATTTAAAAAACCCTCGACTAACTACAGTTAAAGGCTTCCTCGACTAACTACATTTAAAAAGCTTCCTCAACTAACTACAGTTAAAAGGCTTCCTCAACTAACTACAGTTAAAAGGCTTCCTCGACTAACTACAGTTAAAAGGCTTCCTCGACTAACTACATTTAAAAACCCTCAACTAACTACAGTTAAAAGGCTTCCTCGACTAACTACAGTTAAAAGGCTTCCTCGACTAACTACATTTAAAAGGCTTCCTCAACTAACTACAGTTAAAGGCTTCCTCGACTAACTACAGTTAAAGAGCTTCCTCGACTAACTACATTTAAAAGGCTTCCTCAACTAACTACAGTTAAAAGAGCTTCCTCAACTAACTACAGTTAAGGCTTCCTCGACTAACTACAGTTAAAGGCTTCCTCGACTAACTACAGTTAAAAGGCTTCCTCAACTAACTACAGTTAAAAGGCTTCCTCGACTAACTACAGTTAAAGGCTTCCTCGACTAACTACATTTAAGGCTTCCTCAACTAACTACATTTAAAGGCTTCCTCAACTAACTACAGTTAAAAGGCCCTCGACTAACTACAGTTAAAAGGCTTCCTCGACTAACTACAGTTAAAAGGCTTCCTCGACTAACTACAGTTAAAGGCTTCCTCAACTAACTACAGTTAAAAGGCTTCCTCGACTAACTACAGTTAAAAGGCTTCCTCAACTAACTACAGTTAAAAGGCTTCCTCGACTAACTACAGTTAAAAGGCTTCCTCAACTAACTACAGTTAAAAGGCTTCCTCGACTAACTACATTTAAAAGGCTTCCTCCAACTAACTACAGTTAAAAGGCTTCCTCGACTAACTACAGTTAAAAGGCTTCCTCGACTAACTACAGTTAAGGCTTCCTCAACCTAACTACAGATTCAGAAGCTTCCTCGACTAACTACAGTTAAAGGCTTCCTCTCCGACTAACTACAGTTAAGGCTTCCTCAACTAACTACAGTTAAAGGCTTCCTCGACTAACTACAGTTAAAAGGCTTCCTCAACTAACTACAGTTAAAGAGCTTCCTCGACTAACTACAGTTAAAAGGCTTCCTCAACTAACTACAGTTAAAAGGCTTCCTCGACTAACTACAGTTAAAAGGCTTCCTCAACTAACTGCAGTTAAAAGGCTTCCTCGACTAACTACATTTAAAAGGCTTCCTCAACTAACTACAGTTAAAAGGCTTCTACGACTAACTACAGTTAAAAGGCTTCCTCGACTAACTACATTTCCAAAAGGCTTCCTCAACCAGCTACAGTTAAAAGGCTTCCTCGACTAACTACAGTTAAAAGGCTTCCTCAACTAACTACAGTTAAAAGGCTTCCTCGACTAACTACAGTTAAAGGCTTCCTCAACTAACTACAGTTAAAAGGCTTCCTCGACTAACTACACGTTAAAAGGCTTCCTCGACTAACTACATTTAAAAGGCTTCCTCAACTAACTACAGTTAAAAGGCTTCCTCGACTAACTACAGTTAAAAGGCTTCCTCAACCTTTAACTACAGTTAAAGGCTTCCTCGACTAACTACAGTTAAAAGGCTTCCTCAACTAACTACAGTTAAAAGGCTTCCTCGACTAACTACAGTTAAAAGGCTTCCTCAACTAACTACAGTTAAAAGGCTTCCTCGACTAACTACAGTTAAAGGCTTCCTCAACTAACTACAGTTAAAAGGCTTCCTCGACTAACTACAGTTAAAAGGCTTCCTCAACTAACTACAGTTAAAAAGGCTTCCTCGACTAACTACAGTTAAAAGGCTTCCTCAACTAACTACAGTTAAAAGGCTTCCTGCGACTAACTACAGTTAAAAGGCTTCCTCAACTAACTACAGTTAAAAAGGCTTCCTCGACTAACTACAGTTAAAAGGCTTCCTCAACTAACTACAGTTAAAGGCTTCCTCGACTAACTACAGTTAAAAGGCT
The DNA here is from genome assembly GCA_037127315.1 of Ascarosepion bandense. NCBI lineage: Eukaryota > Metazoa > Mollusca > Cephalopoda > Sepiida > Sepiidae > Ascarosepion > Ascarosepion bandense. The sequence goes on from JBBBDQ010009875.1 coordinate 10,374, forward strand.
TCCTCGACTAACTACATTTAAAAGGCTTCCTCAACTAACTACAGTTAAAAGGCTTCCTCGACTAACTACAGTTAAAAGGCTTCCTCAACTAACTACAGTTAAAAGGCTTCCTCGACTAACTACAGTTAAAGAAGCTTCCTCGACTAACTACATTTAAAAGGCTTCCTCAACTAACTACAGTTAAAAGGCTTCCTCGACTAACTACAGTTAAAAGGCTTCCTCAACTAACTACAGTTAAAAGGCTTCCTCGACTAACTACAGTTAAAAGGCTTCCTCAACTAACTACAGTTAAAGGCTTCCTCGACTAACTACAGTTAAAAGGCTTCCTCGACTAACTACATTTAAAAGGCTTCCTCAACTAACTACAGTTAAAAGGCTTCCTCGACTAACTACAGTTAAAAGGCTTCCTCAACTAACTACAGTTAAAAGGCTTCACTAACTACATTAAAAGGCTTCCTCAACTAACTACAGTTAAAAGGCTTCCTCGACTAACTACATTTAAAAGGCTTCCTCAACTAACTACAGTTAAAAGGCTTCCTCGACTAACTACAGTTTAAAAGGCTTCCTCAACTAACTACAGTTAAAAGGCTTCCTCGACTAACTACATTTAAAGGCTTCCTCAACTAACTACAGTTAAAAGGCTTCCTGGAGGCTAACTACATTTAAAAGGCTTCCTCAACTAACTGGACAAAGGTTAAAAGGCTTCCTCGACTAACTACATTTAAAAGGCTTCCTCAACTAACTACAGTTAAAAGGCTTCCTCGACTAACTACAGTTAAAGGCTTCCTCGACTAACTACATTTAAAAGGCTTCCTCAACTGAACTTACAGTTAAAAGGCACCTCAGACTAACTACAGTTAAAAAGGCTTTCCTCAACTAACTACAGTTAAAAAGGCCTCGACTAACTACAGTTAAAAGGCTTCCTCAACTAACTACAGTTAAAAGGCTTCCTCGACTAACTACAGTTAAAAAGGCTTCCTCGACTAACTACATTTAAAAGGCTTCCTCAACTAACTACAGTTAAAAGGCTTCCTCGACTAACTACAGTTAAAAGGCTTCCTCAACTAACTACAGTTAAAAGGCTTCCTCGACTAACTACAGTTAAAAGGCTTCCTCGACTAACTACATTTAAAAGGCTTCCTCAACTAACTACAGTTAAAAGGCTTCCTCGACTAACTACAGTTAAAAGGCTTCCTCAACTAACTACAGTTAAAAGGCTTCCTCGACTAACTACAGTTAAAAGGCTTCCTCAACTAACTACAGTTAAAAGGCTTCCTCGACTAACTACAGTTAAAAGGCTTCCTCAACTAACTACAGTTAAAAGGCTTCCTCGACTAACTACAGTTAAAAGGCTTCCTCAACTAACTACAGTTAAAAGGCTTCCTCGACTAACTACAGTTAAAAGGCTTCCTCAACTAACTACAAAGGAAAGGCTTAAACCTCGACTAACTACAGTTAAAAGGCTTCCTCAACTAACTACAGTTAAAAGGCTTCCTCGACTAACTACAGTTAAAAGGCTTCCTCAACTAACTACAGTTAAAAGGCTTCTCGACTAACTACAGTTAAAAGGCTTCCTCGAACTAACTACAGTTAAAAGGCTTCCTCACTAACTACAGTTAAAAGGCTTCCTCGACTAACTACAGTTAAAAGACTTCCTCGGAACTAACTACAGTTAAAAGGCTTCCTCGACTAACTACAGTTAAAAGGCTTCCTATAACTACATTTAAAAGGCTTCCTCAACTAACTGGATTCAAAGAAGTTAAGGCTTCCTCGACTAACTACATTTAAAGGCTTCCTCAACTAACTACAGTTAAAAGGCTTCCTCAACTAACTACAGTTAAAAGGCTTCCTCGACTAACTACAGTTAAAAGGCTTCCTCGACTAACTACAGTTAAAAGGCTTCTCACTAACTACAGTTAAAAGGCTTCCTCGAACTAACTACAAAGTTAAATGTTAAAGGCTTCCTCAACTAACTACAGTTAAAAGGCTTCCTCGACTAACTACAGTTAAAAGGCTTCCTCAACTAACTACAGTTAAAAGGCTTCCTCGACTAACTACAGTTAAAAGGCTTCCTAAACGATAACTACATTTAAAAGGCTTCCTCAACTAACTACAGTTAAAAGGCTTCCTCGACTAACTACAGTTAAAAGAAAGGCTTCCTCAACTAACTACAGTTAAAAGGCTTCCTCGACTAACTACAGTTAAAAGGCTTCCTCAACTAACTACAGTTAAAAGGCTTCCTCGACTAACTACAGTTAAAAGGCTTCCTCAACTAACTACAGTTAAAGGCTTCCTCGACTAACTACAGTTAAAAGGCCACTTCTCGACTAACTACAGTTAAAAGGCTTCCTCAACTAACTACAGTTAAAAGGCTTCCTCGACTAACTACAGTTAAAAGGCTTCCTCAACTAACTACAGTGCTGTGTTAAAAGGCCTTCCCGACTAACTACAGTTAAAAGGCTTCCTCAACTAACTACAGTTAAAAGGCTTCCTCGACTAACTACAGTTAAAAGGCTTCCTCAACTAACTACAGTTAAAGGCTTCCTCGACTAACTACAGTTAAAAGGCTTCCTCAACTAACTACAGTTAAAAGGCTTCCTCGACTAACTACAGTTAAAGGCTTCCTCAACTAACTGCAGTTAAAGGCTTCCTCGACTAACTACAGTTAAAAGGCCTCGACTAACTACAGTTAAAAGGCTTCCTCAACTAACTACAGTTAAAAGGCTTCCTCGACTAACTACAGTTAAAAGGCTTCCTCAACTAACTACAGTTAAAAGGCTTCCTCGACTAACTACAGTTAAAAGGCTTCCTCGACTAACTACAGTTAAAAAGGCTTCAACTAACTACATAAGGCTTCCTCGAACTACAGTTAAAAGGCTTCCTCAACTAACTACAGTTAAAAGGCTTCCTCGACTAACTACAGTTAAAAGGCTTCCTCAACTAACTACAGTTAAAAGGCTTCCTCGACTAACTACAGTTAAAAGGCTTCCTCGACTAACTACAGTTAAAAGGCTTCCACCATCTACGAAAGGCTTCCCCACGAACTACAGTTAAAAGGCTTCCTCAACTAACTACAGTTAAAAGGCTTCCTCGACTAACTACAGTTAAAAGGCTTCCTCGAACTAACAACAGTTAAAAGGCTTCTCGACTAACTACAGTTAAAAGGCTTCCTCGACTAACTACAGTTAAAAGGCTTCCTCAACTAACTACAGTTAAAAGGCTTCCTCGACTAACTACAGTTAAAAGGCTTCCTCGACTAACTACAGTTAAAGGCGGCCTCAACTAACAACAGTTAAAAGGCTTCCTCGACTAACTACAGTTAAAGGCTTCCTCAACTAACTACGAGTTAAAAGGCTTCCTCGACTAACTACAGTTAAAAGGCTTCCTCGATTCTTAACTGACAAAAGTTAAAAGGCTTCCTCAAC
>JBBBDQ010009882.1:0-20531 GCA_037127315.1 Ascarosepion bandense
GGAAACGCTTAGATTTTAAAAAAATTTTGGAGGTTTCGATACTTTACAGAAGTTTAAAAACTTTGAAAATTACGTTGAAAAACTATGCGAAATCAGCTAAAAAGTGATACTTTTTGAGGTATGTTTTGAAATTTTCAGAAGTCTCAGAAAATTAATTCATCCTTAGGATAAATTAATGAAAATAGGTGAAACATGTTGAAACCACTTGCTATGAATAGAATACACTTAGATATTAAAAACATTTTAGGTTCTTCAATATTTTCTGGGAGTTTGAAAATCTCGAAAATGCAATAGATTTATTACGTAAATTTTGAAAATTTCAAAGTTTCAGAAAATTAATTTGTCTTTCAGATAAATTAATAAAAATTGTTGTATCATGTTGATAACATTAGGTAACAATAGGAAACGCTAAGATTTTAAAAAAATTTTGGAGGTTTCGATACTTTACAGAAGTTTAAAAACATTGAAAATTACGTTGAAAAACTATGCGAAATAAGCTAAAAAGTGATACTTTTTGAGGTATATTTTGAAATTTTCAGAGTCTCAGAAAATTAATTCATCCTTAGGATAAATTAATGAAAATAGGTGAAACATGTTGATACCACTTGCTATGAATAGAAAACTCTTAGATATTAAAAAAATTTTAGGGGTTCAATATTTTCTGGGAGTTTGAATATCTCGAAAATGCAATAGATTTATTACGTAAATTTTGAAAATTTCAAAGTTTCAGAAAATTAATTTATCTTTCAGATAAATTAATAAAAATTGTTATATCATGTTGATAACATTAGGTAACAATAGGAAACGCTTAGATTTTAAAAAAATTTTGGAGGTTTCGATACTTTACAGAAGTATATAAACTTTGAAATTACGTTGAAAAACTATGCGAAATCAGCTAAAAAGTGATACTTTTTGAGGTATATTTTGAAATATTCAGAGTCTCAGAAAATTAATTCATCCTTAGGAGAAATTAATGAAAATAGGTGAAACATGTTGAAACCACTTGATATGAATAGAAAACACTTAGATATTAAAAAAATTTTAGGGTCTTCAATATTTTCTGGGAGTTTGAAAATCTCGAAAATGCAATAGATTTATTACGTAAATTTTGAAAATTTCAAAGTTTCAGAAAATTAATTTATCTTTCAGATAAATTAATAAAAATTGTTATATCATGTTGATAACATTAGGTAACAATAGGAAACGCTTAGACTTTAAAAGAATTTTGGAGGTTTCGATACTTTACAGAAGTTTAAAAACCTTGAAAATTACGTTGAAAAACTATGCGAAATAAGCTAAAAAGTGATACTTTTTGAGGTATATTTTGAAATTTTCAGAGTCTCACAAAATTAATTCATCCTTAGGATAAAGTAATGAAAATAGGTGAAACATGTTGATACCACTTGCTATGAATAGAATACACTTAGATATTAAAAACATTTTAGGTTCTTCAATATTTTCTGGGAGTTTGAAAATCTCGAAAATGCAATAGATTTATTACGTAAATTTTGAAAATTTCAAAGTTTCAGAAAATTAATTTGTCTTTCAGATAAATTAATAAAAATTGTTGTATCATGTTGATAACATTAGGTAACAATAGGAAACGCTAAGATTTTAAAGAAATTTTGGAGGTTTCGATACTTTACAGAAGTTTAAAAACATTGAAAATTACGTTGAAAAACTATGCGAAATAAGCTAAAAAGTGATACTTTTTGAGGTATATTTTGAAATTTTCAGATTCTCAGAAAATTAATTCATCCTTAGGATAAATTAATGAAAATAGGTGAAACATGTTGAAACCACTTGATATGAATAGAAAACACTTAGATATTAAAAAAATTTTAGGGTCTTCAATATTTTCTGGGAGTTTGAAAATCTCGAAAATGCAATAGATTTATTACGTAAATTTTGAAAATTTCAAAGTTTCAGAAAATTAATTTATCTTTCAGATAAATTAATAAAAATTGTTATATCATGTTGATAACATTAGGTAACAATAGGAAACGCTTAGAGTTTAAAAAAATTTTGGAGGTTTCGATACTTTACAGAAGTTTAAAACTTTGAAAATTACGTTGAAAAACTATGCGAAATCAGCTAAAAAGTGATACTTTTTGAGGTATATTTTGAAATTTTCAGAGTCTCAGAAAATTAATTCATCCTTAGGAGAAATTAATGAAAATAGGTGAAACATGTTGAAACCACTTGCTATGAATAGAAAACACTTAGATATTAAAAAAATTTTAGGGTCTTCAATATTTTCTGGGAGTTTGAAAATCTCGAAAATGCAATAGATTTATTACGTAAATTTTGAAAATTTCAAAGTTTCAGTAAATTAATTTATCTTTCAGATAAATTAATAAAAATTGTTATATCATGTTGATAACATTAGGTAACAATAGGAAACGCTTAGATTTTTAAAAAATTTTGGAGGTTTCGATACTTTACAGAAGTTTAAAACTTTGAAAATTACGTTGAAAAACTATGCGAAATCAGCTAAAAAGTGATACTTTTTTGAGGTATATTTTGAAATTTTCAGAGTCTCAGAAAATTAATTCATCCTTAGGATAAATTAATGAAAATAGGTGAAACATGTTGAAACCACTTGCTATGAATAGAAAACACTTAGATATTAAAAAGATTTTAGGGTCTTCAATATTTTCTGGGAGTTTGAAAATCTCGAAAATGCAATAGATTTATTACGTAAATTTTGAAAATTTCAAAGTCTCAGAAAATTCATTTATCTTTCAGATAAATTAATAAAAATTGTTATATCATGTTGATAACATTAGGTAACAATAGCAAACTCTTAGATTTTAAAAAAAATTTGGAGATTTCGATACTTTACAGAAGTTTATAAACTTTGAAAATTACGTTGAAAAACTATGCGAAATCAGCTAAAAAGTGATACTTTTTGAGGTATATTTTGAAATTTTCAGATTCTCAGAAAATTAATTCATCCTTAGGATAAATTAATGAAAATAGGTGAAACATGTTGAAACCACTTGATATGAATAGAAAACACTTAGATATTAAAAAAATTTTAGGGTCTTCAATATTTTCTGGGAGTTTGAAAATCTCGAAAATGCAATAGATTTATTACGTAAATTTTGAAAATTTCAAAGTTTCAGAAAATTAATTTATCTTTCAGATAAATTAATAAAAATTGTTATATCATGTTGATAACATTAGGTAACAATAGGAAACGCTTAGATTTTAAAAAAATTTTGGAGGTTTCGATACTTTACAGAAGTTTAAAAACTTTGAAAATTACGTTGAAAAACTATGCGAAATCAGCTAAAAAGTGATACTTTTTGAGGTATATTTTGAAATTTTCAGAGTCTCAGAAAATTAATTCATCCTTAGGAGAAATTAATGAAAATAGGTGAAACATGTTGAAACCACTTGCTATGAATAGAAAACACTTAGATATTAAAAAAATTTTAGGGTCTTCAATATTTTCTGGGAGTTTGAAAATCTCGAAAATGCAATAGATTTATTACGTAAATTTTGAAAATTTCAAAGTTTCAGAAAATTAATTTATCTTTCAGATATGTTAATAAAAATTGTTATATCATGTTGATAACATTAGGTAACAATAGGAAACGCTTAGATTTTAAAAAAATTTTGGAGGTTTCGATACTTTACAGAAGTTTAAAACTTTGAAAATTACGTTGAAAAACTATGCGAAATCAGCTAAAAAGTGATACTTTTTGAGGTATATTTTGAAATTTTCAGAGTCTCAGAAAATTAATTCATCCTTAGGATAAATTAATGAAAATAGGTGAAACATGTTGAAACCACTTGCTATGAATAGAAAACACGTAGATATTAAAAAGATTTTAGGGTCTTCAATATTTTCTGGGAGTTTGAAAATCTCGAAAATGCAATAGATTTATTACGTAAATTTTGAAAATTTCAAAGTTTCAGAAAATTAATTTATCTTTCAGATAAATTAATAAAAATTGTTATATCATGTTGATAACATTAGGTAACAATAGGAAACGCTTAGATTTTAAAAAAATTTTGGAGGTTTCGATACTTTACAGAAGTTTAAAAACTTTGAAAATTACGTTGAAAAACTATGCGAAATCAGCTAAAAAGTGATACTTTTTGAGGTATATTTTGAAATTTTCAGAGTCTCAGAAAATTAATTCATCCTTAGGATAAATTAATAAAAATAGGTGAAACATGTTGAAACCACTTGCTATGAATAGAAAACACTTAGATATTAAAAAAATTTTAGGGTCTTCAATATTTTCTGGGAGTTTGAAAATCTCGAAAATGCAATAGATTTATTACGTAAATTTTGAAAATTTCAAAGTTTCAGAAAATTAATTTATCTTTCAGATAAATTAATAAAAATTGTTATATCATGTTGATAACATTAGGTAACAATAGGAAACGCTTAGATTTTAAAAAAATTTTGGAGGTTTCGATACTTTACAGAAGTTTAAAAACTTTGAAAATTACGTTGAAAAACTATGCGAAATCAGCTAAAAAGTGATACTTTTTGAGGTATATTTTGAAATTTTCAGAGTCTCAGAAAATTAATTCATCCTTAGGAGAAATTAATGAAAATAGGTGAAACATGTTGAAACCACTTGCTATGAATAGAAAACACTTAGATATTAAAAAAATTTTAGGGTCTTCAATATTTTCTGGGAGTTTGAAAATCTCGAAAATGCAATAGATTTATTACGTAAATTTTGAAAATTTCAAAGTTTCAGAAAATTAATTTATCTTTCAGATAAGTTAATAAAAATTGTTATATCATGTTGATAACATTAGGTAACAATAGGAAACGCTTAGATTTTAAAAAAATTTTGGAGGTTTCGATACTTTACAGAAGTTTAAATCTTTGAAAATTACGTTGAAAAACTATGCGAAATCAGCTAAAAAGTGATACTTTTTGAGGTATATTTTGAAATTTTCAGAGTCTCAGAAAATTAATTCATCCTTAGGATAAATTAATGAAAATAGGTGAAACATGTTGAAACCACTTGCTATGAATAGAAAACACTTAGATATTAAAAAGATTTTAGGGTCTTCAATATTTTCTGGGAGTTTGAAAATCTCGAAAATGCAATAGATTTATTACGTAAATTTTGAAAATTTCAAAGTTTCAGAAAATTAATTTATCTTTCAGATAAGTTAATAAAAATTGTTATATCATGTTGATAACATTAGGTAACAATAGGAAACGCTTAGATTTTAAAAAAATTTTGGAGGTTTCGATACTTTACAGAAGTTTAAAACTTTGAAAATTACGTTGTAAAACTATGCGAAATCAGCTAAAAAGTGATACTTTTTGAGGTATATTTTGAAATTTTCAGAGTCTCAGAAAATTAATTCATCCTTAGGATAAATTAATGAAAATAGGTGAAACATGTTGAAACCACTTGCTATGAATAGAAAACACTTAGATATTAAAAAAGTTTTTGGGTCTTCAATATTTTCTGGGAGTTTGAAAATCTCGAAAATGCAATAGATTTATTACGTAAATTTTGAAAATTTCAAAGTTTCAGAAAATTAATTTATCTTTCAGATAAATTAATAAAAATTGTTATATCATGTTGATAACATTAGGAAACGCTTAGATTTTTAAAAAATTTTGGAGGTTTCGATACTTTACAGAAGTTTAAAAACTTTGAAGATTACGTTGAAAAACTATGCGAAATCAGCTAAAAAGTGATACTTTTTGAGGTATATTTTGAAATTTTCAGAGTCTCAGAAAATTAATTCATCCTTAAGATAAATTAATGAAAATAGGTGAAACATGTTAAAACCACTTGCTATGAATAGAAAACACTTAGATATTAAAAAAATTTTAGGGTCTTCAATATTTTCTGGGAGTTTGAAAATCTCGAAAATGCAATAGATTTATTACGTAAATTTTGAAAAATTCAAAGTTTCAGAAAATTAATTTATCTTTCAGATAAGTTAATAAAAATTGTTATATCATGTTGATAACATTAGGTAACAATAGGAAACGCTTAGATTTTAAAAGAATTTTGGAGGTTTCGATACTTTACAGAAGTTTAAAAACTTTGAAAATTACGTTGAAAAACTATGCGAAATCAGCTAAAAAGTGATACTTTTTTAGGTATATTTTGAAATTTTCAGAGTCTCGAAAAGAAAATTAATTCATCCTTAGGTTAAATTAATGAAAATAGGTGATACATGTTCAAACCACTTGCTATGAATAGAAAACACTTAGATATTAAAAAATTTTAGGGTCTTCAATATTTTCTGGGAGTTTGAAAATCTCGAAAATGCAATAGATTTATTACGTAAATTTTGAAAATTTCAAAGTTTCAGAAAATTAATTTATCTTTCAGATAAATTAATAAAAATTGTTATATCATGTTGATAACATTAGGTAACAATAGGAAACGCTAAGGTTTTAAAAAAATTTTGGAGGTTTCGATACTTTACAGAAGTTTAAAAATATTGAAACTTACGTTGAAAACTATGCGAAATAAGCTAAAAAGTGATACTTTTTGAGGTATATTTTGAAATTTTCAGAGTCTCAGAAAATTAATTCATCCTTAGGATAAATTAATGAAAATAGGTGAAACATGTTGAAACCACTTGCTATGAATAGAAAACACTTAGATATTAAAAAAATTTTAGGGTCTTCAATATTTTCTGGGAGTTTGAATATCCCGAAAATGCAATAGATTTCTTACGTAAATTTTGAAAATTTCAAAGTTTCAGAAAATTAATTTGTCTTTCAGATAAATTAATAAAAATTGTTGTATCATGTTGATAACATTAGGTAACAATAGGAAACGCTAAGATTTTTAAAAAATTTTGGAGGTTTCGATACTTTACAGAAGTTTAAAAACATTGAAAATTACGTTGAAAAACTATGCGAAATAAGCTAAAAAGTCATACTTTTTGAGGTATATTTTGAAATATTCAGAGTCTCAGAAAATTAATTCATCCTTAGGATAAATTAATGAAAATAGGTGAAACATGTTGAAACCACTTGCTATGAATAGAAAACACTTAGATATTAAAAAAATTTCAGGGTCTTCAATATTTTCTGGGAGTTTGAAAATCTCGAAAATGCAATAGATTTATTACGTAAATTTTGAAAATTTCAAAGTTTCAGAAAATTAATTTATCTTTCAGATAAATTAATAAAAATTGTTATATCATGTTGATAAAATTAGGTAACAATAGGAAACGCTTAGATTTTTAAAAAATTTTGGAGGTTTCGATACTTTACAGAAGTTTAAAAACTTTGAAAATTACGTTGAAAACTATGCGAAATCAGCTAAAAAGTGATACTTTTTGAGGTATATTTTGAAATTTTCAGAGTCTCAGAAAATTAATTCATCCTTAGGATAAATTAATGAAAATAGGTGAAACATGTTGAAACCACTTGCTATGAATAGAATACACTTAGATATTAAAAACATTTTAGGTTCTTCAATATTTTCTGGGAGTTTGAAAATCTCGAAAATGCAATAGATTTATTACGTAAATTTTGAAAATTTCAAAGTTTCAGAAAATTAATTTGTCTTTCAGATAAATTAATAAAAATTGTTGTATCATGTTGATAACATTAGGTAACAATAGGAAACGCTAAGATTTTAAAAAAATTTTGGAGGTTTCGATACTTTACAGAAGTTTAAAAACTTTGAAAATTACGTTGAAAAACTATGCGAAATCAGCTAAAAAGTGATACTTTTTGAGGTATATTTTGAAATATTCAGAGTCTCAGAAAATTAATTCATCCTTAAGATAAATTAATGAAAATAGGTGAAACATGTTGAAACCACTTGCTATGAATAGAAAACACTTAGATATTAAAAAAATTTCAGGGTCTTCAATATTTCCTGGGAGCTTGAAAATCTCGAAAATGCAATAGATTTATTACGTAAATTTTGAAAATTTCAAAGTTTCAGAAAATTAATTTATCTTTCAGATAAATTAATAAAAATTGTTATATCATGTTGATAACATTAGGTAACAATAGGAAACGCTTAGATTTTAAAAAGATTTTGGAGGTTTCGATATTTTACAGAAGTTTAAAAACTTTGAAAATTGCGTTGAAAAACTATGCGAAATCAGCTAAAAAGTGATACTTTTTGAGGTATATTTTGAAATTTTCAGAGTCTCAGAAAATTAATTCATCCTTAGGAGAAATTAATGAAAATAGGTGAAACATGTTGAAACCACTTGCTATGAATAGAAAACACTTAGATATTAAAAAAATTTCAAGGTCTTCAATATTTCCTGGGAGCTTGAAAATCTCGAAAATGCAATAGATTTATTACGTAAATTTTGAAAATTTCAAAGTTTCAGAAAATTAATTTATCTTTCAGATAAATTAATAAAAATTGTTATATCATGTTGATAACATTAGGTAACAATAGGAAACGCTTAGATTTTAAAAAAATTTTGGAGGTTTCGATATTTTACAGAAGTTTAAAAACTTTGAAAATTGCGTTGAAAAACTATGCGAAATCAGCTAAAAAGTGATACTTTTTGAGGTATATTTTGAAATTTTCAGAGTCTCAGAAAATTAATTCATCCTTAGGAGAAATTAATGAAAATAGGTGAAACATGTTGAAACCACTTGCTATGAATAGAAAACACTTAGATATTAAAAAAATTTTAAGGTCTTCAATATTTTCTGGGAGTTTGAAAATCTCGAAAATGCAATAGATTTATTACGTAAATTTTGAAAATTTCAAAGTTTCAGAAAATTAATTTATCTTTCAGATAAATTAATAAAAATTGATTATATCATGTTGATAACATTAGGTAACAATAGGAAACGCTCAGATTTTAAAAAAATTTTGGAGGTTTCGATACTTTACAGAAGTAAAAACTTTGAAAATTACGTTGAAAAACTATGCGAAATCAGCTAAAAAGTGATACTTTTTTGAGGTATATTTTGAAATTTTCAGAGTCTCAGAAAATTAATTCATCCTTAGGATAAATTAATAAAAATAGGTGAAACATGTTGAAACCACTTGCTATGAATAGAAAACACTTAGATATTAAAAAAATTTTAGGGTCTTCAATATTTTCTGTGAGTTTGAAAATCTCGAAAATGCAATAGATTTATTACGTAAATTTTGAAAATTTCAAAGTTTCAGAAAATTAATTTATCTTTCAGATAAATTAATAAAAATTGTTATATCATGTTGATAACATTAGGTAACAATAGGAAACGCTTAGATTTTAAAAAAATTTTGGAGGTTTCGATACTTTACAGAAGTTTAAATACTTTGAAAATTACGTTGAAAAACTATGCGAAATCAGCTAAAAAGTGATACTTTTTGAGGTATATTTTGAAATTTTCAGAGTCTCAGAAAATTAATTCATCCTTAGGAGAAATTAATGAAAATAGGTGAAACATGTTGAAACCACTTGCTATGAATAGAAAACACTTAGATATTAAAAAAATTTTAGGGTCTTCAATATTTTCTGGGAGTTTGAAAATCTCGAAAATGCAATAGATTTATTACGTAAATTTTGAAAATTTCAAAGTTTCAGAAAATTAATTTATCTTTCAGATAAATTAATAAAAATTGTTATATCATGTTGATAACATTAGGTAACAATAGGAAACGCTTAGATTTTAAAAAAATTTTGGAGGTTTCGATACTTTACAGAAGTTTAAAAACTTTGAAAATTACGTTGAAAAACTATGCGAAATCAGCTAAAAAGTGATACTTTTTGAGGTATATTTTGAAATTTTCAGAGTCTCAGAAAATTAATTCATCCTTAGGAGAAATTAATGAAAATAGGTGAAACATGTTGAAACCACTTGCTATGAATAGAAAACACTTAGATATTAAAAAAACTTTAGGGTCTTCAATATTTTCTGGGAGTTTGAAAATCTCGAAAATGCAATAGATTTATTACGTAAATTTTGAAAATTTCAAAGTTTCAGAAAATTAATTTATCTTTCAGATAAATTAATAAAAATTGTTATATCATGTTGATAACATTAGGTAACAATAGGAAACGCTTAGATTTTAAAAAAATTTTGGAGGTTTCGATACTTTACAGAAGTTTAAAAGCTTTGAAAATTACGTTGAAAAACTATGCGAAATCAGCTAAAAAGTGATACTTTTTGAGGTATATTTTGAAATTTTCAGAGTCTCAGAAAATTAATTCATCCTTAGGAGAAATTAATGAAAATAGGTGAAACATGTTGAAACCACTTGCTATGAATAGAAAACACTTAGATATTAAAAAAATTTTAGGGTCTTCAATATTTTCTGGGAGTTTGAAAATCTCGAAAATGCAATAGATTTATTACGTAAATTTTGAAAATTTCAAAGTTTCAGAAAATTAATTTATCTTTCAGATAAGTTAATAAAAATTGTTATATCATGTTGATAACATTAGGTAACAATAGGAAACGCTTAGATTTTAAAAAAATTTTGGAGGTTTCGATACTTTACAGAAGTTTAAAAACTTTGAAAATTACGTTGAAAAACTATGCGAAATCAGCTAAATAGTGATACTTTTTGAGGTATATTTTGAAATTTTCAGAGTCTCAGAAAATTAATTCATCCTTAGTAGAAATTAATGAAAATAGGTGAAACATGATGAAACCACTTGCTATGAATAGAAAACACTTAGACATTAAAAAAATTTTAGGGTCTTCAATATTTTCTGGGAGTTTGAAAATCTCGAAAATGCAATAGATTTATTACGTAAATTTTGAAAATTTCAAAGTTTCAGAAAATTAATTTATCTTTCAGATAAGTTAATAAAAATTGTTATATCATGTTGATAACATTAGGTAACAGTAGGAAACGCTCAGATTTTAAAAAAATTTTGGAGGTTTCGATATTTTACAGAAGTTTAAAAACTTTGAAAATTGCGTTGAAAAACTATGCGAAATCAGCTAAAAAGTGATACGTTTTGAGGTATATTTTGAAATTTTCAGAGTCTCAGAAAATTAATTCATCCTTAGGAGAAATTAATGAAAATAGGTGAAACATGTTGAAACCACTTGCTATGAATAGAAAACACTTAGATATTAAAAAAATTTTAGGTCTTCAATATTTTCTGGGAGCTTGAAAATCTCGAAAATGCAATAGATTTATTACGTAAATTTTGAAAATTTCAAAGTTTCAGAAAATTAATTTATCTTTCAGATATATTAATAAAAATTGTTATATCATGTTGATAACATTAGGTAACAATAGGAAACGCTTAGATTTTTAAAAAATTTTGGAGGTTTCGATACTTTACAGAAGTTAAAATCTTTGAAAATTACGTTGAAAAACTATGCGAAATCAAGCTAAAAAGTGATACTTTTTGAGGTATATTTTGAAATTTTCAGAGTCTCAGAAAATTAATTCATCCTTAGGATAAATTAATAAAAATAGGTGAAACATGTTGAAACCATTTGCTATGAATAGAAAACACTTAGATATTAAAAAAATTTTAGGGTCTTCAATATTTTCTGTGAGTTTGAAAATCTCGAAAATGCAATAGATTTATTACGTAAATTTTGAAAATTTCAAAGTTTCAGAAAATTAATTTATCTTTCAGATAAATTAATAAAAATTGTTATATCATGTTGATAACATTAGGTAACAATAGGAAACGCTTAGATTTTAAAAAAATTTTGGAGGTTTCGATACTTTACAGAAGTTTAAAAACTTTGAAAATTACGTTGAAAAACTATGCGAAATCAGTTAAAAAGTGATACTTTTTGAGGTATATTTTGAAATTTTCAGAGTCTCAGAAAATTAATTCATCCTTAGGATAAATTAATGAAAAGAGGTGAAACATGTTGAAACCACTTGCTATGAATAGAAAACACTTAGATATTAAAAAAATTTTTGGGTCTTCAATATTTTCTGGGAGTTTGAATATCTCGAAAATGCAATAGATTTATTACGTAAATTTTGAAAATTTCAAAGTTTCAGAAAATTAATTTATCTTTCAGATAAATTAATAAAAATTGTTATATCATGTTGATAACATTAGGTAACAATAGGAAACGCTTAGATTTTAAAAAAATTTTGGAGGTTTCGATACTTTACAGAAGTTTAAAAACTTTGAAAATTACGTTGAAAAACTATGCGAAATCAGCTAAAAAGTGATACTTTTTGAGGTATATTTTGAAATTTTCAGAGTCTCAGAAAATTAATTCATCCTTAAGATAAATTAATGAAAATAGGTGAAACATGTTAAAACCACTTGCTATGAATAGAAAACACTTAGATATTAAAAAAATTTTAGGGTCTTCAATATTTTCTGGGAGTTTGAAAATCTCGAAAATGCAATAGATTTATTACGTAAATTTTGAAAATTTCAAAGTTTCAGAAAATTAATTTATCTTTCAGATAAGTTAATAAAAATTGTTATATCATGTTGATAACATTAGGTAACAATAGGAAACGCTTAGATTTTAAAAAAATTTTGGAGGTTTCGATACTTTACAGAAGTTTAAAAACTTTGAAAATTACGTTGAAAAACTATGCGAAATCAGCTAAATATTGATACTTTTTGAGGTATATTTTGAAATTTTCAGAGTCTCAGAAAATTAATTCATCCTTAGGAGAAATTAATGAAAATAGGTGAAACATGATGAAACCACTTGCTATGAATAGAAAACACTTAGACATTAAAAAAATTTTAGGGTCTTCAATATTTTCTGGGAGTTTGAAAATCTCGAAAATGCAATAGATTTATTACGTAAATTTTGAAAATTTCAAAGTTTCAGAAAATTAATTTATCTTTCAGATAAGTTAATAAAAATTGTTATATCATGTTGATAACATTAGGTAACAGTAGGAAACGCTTAGATTTTAAAAAAATTTTGGAGGTTTCGATATTTTACAGAAGTTTAAAAACTTTGAAAATTGCGTTGAAAAACTATGCGAAATCAGCTAAAAAGTGATACTTTTTGAGGTATATTTTGAAATTTTCAGAGTCTCAGAAAATTAATTCATCCTTAGGATAAATTAATGAAAAGAGGTGAAACATGTTGAAACCACTTGCTATGAATAGAAAACACTTAGATATTAAAAAAATTTTTGGGTCTTCAATATTTTCTGGGAGTTTGAATATCTCGAAAATGCAATAGATTTATTACGTAAATTTTGAAAATTTCAAAGTTTCAGAAAATTAATTTATCTTTCAGATAAATTAATAAAAATTGTTATATCATGTTGATAACATTAGGTAACAATAGGAAACGCTTAGATTTTAAAAAAATTTTGGAGGTTTCGATACTTTACAGAAGTTTAAAAACTTTGAAAATTACGTTGAAAAACTATGCGAAATCAGCTAAATATTGATACTTTTTGAGGTATATTTTGAAATTTTCAGAGTCTCAGAAAATTAATTCATCCTTAGGAGAAATTAATGAAAATAGGTGAAACATGATGAAACCACTTGCTATGAATAGAAAACACTTAGACATTAAAAAAATTTTAGGGTCTTCAATATTTTCTGGGAGTTTGAAAATCTCGAAAATGCAATAGATTTATTACGTAAATTTTGAAAATTTCAAAGTTTCAGAAAATTAATTTATCTTTCAGATAAGTTAATAAAAATTGTTATATCATGTTGATAACATTAGGTAACAGTAGGAAACGCTTAGATTTTAAAAAAATTTTGGAGGTTTCGATATTTTACAGAAGTTTAAAAACTTTGAAAATTGCGTTGAAAAACTATACGAAATCAGCTAAAAAGTGATACTTTTTGAGGTATATTTTGAAATTTTCAGAGTCTCAGAAAATTAATTCATCCTTAGGATAAATTAATGAAAAGAGGTGAAACATGTTGAAACCACTTGCTATGAATAGAAAACACTTAGAAATTAAAAAAATTTTTGGGTCTTCAATATTTTCTGGGAGTTTGAATATCTCGAAAATGCAATAGATTTATTACGTAAATTTTGAAAATTTCAAAGTTTCAGAAAATTAATTTATCTTTCAGATAAATTAATAAAAATTGTTATATCATGTTGATAACATTAGGTAACAATAGGAAACGCTTAGATTTTAAAAAAATTTTGGAGGTTTCGATACTTTACAGAAGTTTAAAAACTTTGAAAATTACGTTGAAAAACTATGCGAAATCAGCTAAAAAGTGATACTTTTTGAGGTATATTTTGAAATTTTCAGAGTCTCAGAAAATTAATTCATCCTTAAGATAAATTAATGAAAATAGGTGAAACATGTTAAAACCACTTGCTATGAATAGAAAACACTTAGATATTAAAAAAATTTTAGGGTCTTCAATATTTTCTGGGAGTTTGAAAATCTCGAAAATGCAATAGATTTATTACGTAAATTTTGAAAATTTCAAAGTTTCAGAAAATTAATTTATCTTTCAGATAAGTTAATAAAAATTGTTATATCATGTTGATAACATTAGGTAACAATAGGAAACGCTTAGATTTTAAAAAAATTTTGGAGGTTTCGATACTTTACAGAAGTTTAAAAACTTTGAAAATTACGTTGAAAAACTATGCGAAATCAGCTAAATATTGATACTTTTTGAGGTATATTTTGAAATTTTCAGAGTCTCAGAAAATTAATTCATCCTTAGGAGAAATTAATGAAAATAGGTGAAACATGATGAAACCACTTGCTATGAATAGAAAACACTTAGACATTAAAAAAATTTTAGGGTCTTCAATATTTTCTGGGAGTTTGAAAATCTCGAAAATGCAATAGATTTATTACGTAAATTTTGAAAATTTCAAAGTTTCAGAAAATTAATTTATCTTTCAGATAAGTTAATAAAAATTGTTATATCATGTTGATAACATTAGGTAACAGTAGGAAACGCTTAGATTTTAAAAAATTTTGGAGGTTTCGATATTTTACAGAAGTTTAAAAACTTTGAAAATTGCGTTGAAAAACTATGCGAAATCAGCTAAAAAGTGATACTTTTTGAGGTATATTTTGAAATTTTCAGAGTCTCAGAAAATTAATTCATCCATAGGAGAAATTAATGAAAATAGGTGAAACATGTTGAAACCACTTGCTATGAATAGAAAACACTTAGATATTAAAAAAATTTTAGGTCTTCAATATTTTCTGGGAGCTTGAAAATCTCGAAAATGCAATAGATTTATTACGTAAATTTTGAAAATTTCAAAGTTTCAGAAAATTAATTTATCTTTCAGATATATTGATAAAAATTGTTATATCATGTTGATAACATTAGGTAACAATAGGAAACGCTTAGATTTTTAAAAAATTTTGGAGGTTTCGATACTTTACAGAAGTTAAAATCTTTGAAAATTACGTTGAAAAACTATGCGAAATCAGCTAAAAAGTGATACTTTTTGAGGTATATTTTGAAATTTTCAGAGTCTCAGAAAATTAATTCATCCTTAGGATAAATTAATAAAAATAGGTGAAACATGTTGAAACCATTTGCTATGAATAGAAAACACTTAGATATTAAAAAAATTTTAGGGTCTTCAATATTTTCTGTGAGTTTGAAAATCTCGAAAATGCAATAGATTTATTACGTAAATTTTGAAAATTTCAAAGTTTCAGAAAATTAATTTATCTTTCAGATAAATTAATAAAAAGTTATTATATCATGTTGATAACATTAGGTAACAATAGGAAACGCTTAGATTTTAAAAAAATTTTGGAGGTTTCGATACTTTACAGAAGTTTAAATACTTTGAAAATTACGTTGAAAAACTATGCGAAATCAGCTAAAAAGTGATACTTTTTGAGGTATATTTTGAAATTTTCAGAGTCTCAGAAAATTAATTCATCCTTAGGAGAAATTAATGAAAATAGGTGAAACATGTTGAAACCACTTGCTATGAATAGAAAACACTTAGATATTAAAAAAATTTTAGGGTCTTCAATATTTTCTGGGAGTTTGAAAATCTCGAAAATGCAATAGATTTATTACGTAAATTTTGAAAATTTCAAAGTTTCAGAAAATTAATATATCTTTCAGATAAATTAATAAAAATTGTTATATCATGTTGATAACATTAGGTAACAATAGGAAACAATTAGATTTTAAAAAAATTTTGGAGGTTTCGATACTTTACAGAAGTTTAAAAACTTTGAAAATTACGTTGAAAAACTATGCGAAATCAGCTAAAAAGTGATACTTTTTGAGGTATATTTTGAAATTTTCAGAGTCTCAGAAAATTAATTCATCCTTAGGAGAAATTAATGAAAATAGGTGAAACATGTTGAAACCACTTGCTATGAATAGAAAACACTTAGACATTAAAAAAATTTTAGGGTCTTCAATATTTTCTGGGAGTTTGAAAATCTCGAAGATGCAATAGATTTATTACGTAAATTTTGAAAATTTCAAAGTTTCAGAAAATTAATTTATCTTTCAGATAAGTTAATAAAAATTGTTATATCATGTTGATAACATTAGGTAACAGTAGGAAACGCTTAGATTTTAAAAAAAATTTTGGAGGTTTCGATATTTTACAGAAGTTTAAAAACTTTGAAAATTGCGTTGAAAAACTATGCGAAATCAGCTAAAAAGTGATACTTTTTGAGGTATATTTTGAAATTTTCAGAGTCTCAGAAAATTAATTCATCCTTAGGAGAAATTAATGAAAATAGGTGAAACATGTTGAAACCACTTGCTATGAATAGAAAACACTTAGATATTAAAAAAATTTTAGGTCTTCAATATTTTCTGGGAGCTTGAAAATCTCGAAAATGCAATAGATTTATTACGTAAATTTTGAAAATTTCAAAGTTTCAGAAAATTAATTTATCTTTCAGATATATCAATAAAAATTGTTATATCATGTTGATAACATTAGGTAACAATAGGAAACGCTTAGATTTTAAAAAAATTTTGGAGGTTTCGATACTTTACAGAAGTTAAAAACTTTGAAAATTACGTTGAAAAACTATGCGAAATCAGCTAAAAAGTGATACTTTTTGAGGTATATTTTGAAATTTTCAGAGTCTCAGAAAATTAATTCATCCTTAGGATAAATTAATGAAAATAGGTGAAACATGTTGAAACCACTTGCTATGAATAGAAAACACTTAGATATTAAAAAAATTTTAGGGTCTTCAATATTTTCTGGGAGTTTGAAAATCTCGAAAATGCAATAGATTTATTACGTAAATTTTGAAAATTTCAAAGTTTCAGAAAATTAATTTATCTTTCAGATAAATTAATAAAAATTGTTATATCATGTTGATAACATTAGGTAACAATAGGAAACGCTTAGATTTTAAAAAAATTTTGGAGGTTTCGATACTTTACAGAAGTTTAAAAACTTTGAAAATTACGTTGAAAAACTATGCGAAATCAGCTAAAAAGTGATACTTTTTGAGGTATATTTTGAAATTTTCAGAGTCTCAGAAAATTAATTCATCCTTAGGAGAAATTAATGAAAATAGGTGAAACATGTTGAAACCACTTGCTATGAATAGAAAACACTTAGATATTAAAAAAACTTTAGGGTCTTCAATATTTTCTGGGAGTTTGAAAATCTCGAAAATGCAATAGATTTATTACGTAAATTTTGAAAATTTCAAAGTTTCAGAAAATTAATTTATCTTTCAGATAAATTAATAAAAATTGTTATATCATGTTGATAACATTAGGTAACAATAGGAAACGCTTAGATTTTAAAAAAATTTTGGAGGTTTCGATACTTTACAGAAGTTTAAAAGCTTTGAAAATTACGTTGAAAAACTATGCGAAATCAGCTAAAAAGTGATACTTTTTGAGGTATATTTTGAAATTTTCAGAGTCTCAGAAAATTAATTCATCGTTAGGAGAAATTAATGAAAATAGGTGAAACATGTTGAAACCACTTGCTATGAATAGAAAAACACTTAGTTTTTAACAAAATTTTAGGGTCTTCAATATTTTCTGGGAGTTTGAAAATCTCGAAAATGATTTATTACGTAAATTTTTGAAAATTTCAAAGTTTCAGAAAATTAATTTATCTTTCAGATAAATTAATAAAAATTGTTATATCATGTTGATAACATTAGGTAACAATAGGAAACGCTTAGATTTTAAAAAATTTTGGATGTTTCGATACTTTACAGAAGTTTAAAAACTTTGAAAATTACGTTGAAAAACTATGCGAAATCAGCTAAAAAGTGATACTTTTTGAGGTATATTTTGAAATTTTCAGAGTCTCAGAAAATTAATTCATCCTTAGGAGAAATTAATGAAAATAGGTGAAACATGTTGAAACCACTTGCTATGAATAGAAAACACTTAGATATTAAAAAAACTTTAGGGTCTTCAATATTTTCTGGGAGTTTGAAAATCTCGAAAATGCAATAGATTTATTACGTAAATTTTGAAAATTTCAAAGTTTCAGAAAATTAATTTATCTTTCAGATAAATTAATAAAAATTGTTATATCATGTTGATAACATTAGGTAACAATAGGAAACGCTTAGATTTTAAAAAAATTTTGGAGGTTTCGATACTTTACAGAAGTTTAAAACTTTGAAAATTACGTTGAAAAACTATGCGAAATCAGCTAAAAAGTGATACTTTTTGAGGTATATTTTGAAATTTTCAGAGTCTCAGAAAATTAATTCATCCTTAAGGAGAAATTAATGAAAATAGGTGAAACATGTTGAAACCACTTGCTATGAATAGAAAACACTTAGATATTAAAAAAATTTTAGGGTCTTCAATATTTTCTGGGAGTTTGAAAATCTCGAAAATGCAATAGATTTATTACGTAAATTTTGAAAATTTCAAAGTTTCAGAAAATTAATTTATCCTTTCAGATAAATTAATAAAAATTGTTATATCATGTTGATAACATTAGGTAACAATAGGAAACGCTTAGATTTTAAAAAAATTTTGGAGGTTTCGATACTTTACAGAAGTTTAAAAACTTTGAAAATTACGTTGAAAAACTATGCGAAATCAGCTAAAAAGTGATACTTTTTGAGGTATATTTTGAAATTTTCAGAGTCTCAGAAAATTAATTCATCCTTAGGATAAATTAATAAAAATAGGTGAAACATGTTGAAACCACTTGCTATGAATAGAAAACACTTAGATATTAAAAAAATTTTAGGGTCTTCAATATTTTCTGGGAGTTTGAAAATCTCGAAAATGCAATAGATTTATTACGTAAATTTTGAAAATTTCAAAGTTTCAGAAAATTAATTTATCTTTCAGATAAATTAATAAAAATTGTTATATCATGTTGATAACTTTAGGTAACAATAGGAAACGCTTAGATTTTAAAAAAATTTAGGAGGTTTCGATACTTTACAGAAGTTTAAAAACTTTGAAAATTACGTTGAAAAACTATGCGAAATCAGCTAAAAAGTGATACTTTTTGAGGTATATTTTGAAATTTTCAGAGTCTCAGAAAATTAATTCATCCTTAGGATAAATTAATAAAAATAGGTGAAACATGTTGAAACCACTTGCTATGAATAGAAAACACTTAGATATTAAAAAAATTTTAGGGTCTTCAATATTTTCTGGGAGTTTGAAAATCTCGAAAATGCAATAGATTTATTACGTAAATTTTGAAAATTTCAAAGTTTCAGAAAATTAATTTATCTTTCAGATAAATTAATAAAAATTGTTATATCATGTTGATAACTTTAGGTAACAATAGGAAACGCTTAGATTTTAAAAAAATTTAGGAGGTTTCGATACTTTACAGAAGTTTAAAAACTTTGAAAATTACGTTGAAAAACTATGCGAAATCAGCTAAAAAGTGATACTTTTTGAGGTATATTTTGAAATTTTCAGAGTCTCAGAAAATTAATTCATCCTTAGGAGAAATTAATGAAATTGGTGAAACATGTTGAAACCACTTGCTATGAATAGAAAACACTTAGATATTAAAAAAACTTTAGGGTCTTCAATATTTTCTGGGAGTTTGAAAATCTCGAAAATGCAATAGATTTATTACGTAAATTTTGAAAATTTCAAAGTTTCAGAAAATTAATTTATCTTTCAGATAAATTAATAAAAATTGTTATATCATGTTGATAACATTAGGTAACAATAGGAAACGCTTAGATTTTTAAAAAAATTTGGAGGTTTCGATACTTTACAGAAGTTTAAAAACTTTGAAAATTACGTTGAAAAACTATGCGAAATCAGCTAAAAAGTGATACTTTTTGAGGTATATTTTGAAATATTCAGAGTCTCAGAAAATTAATTCATCCTTAGGAGAAATTAATGAAAATAGGTGAAACATGTTGAAACCACTTGCTATGAATAGAAAACACTTAGATATTAAAAAAACTTTAGGGTCTTCAATATTTTCTGGGAGTTTGAAAATCTCGAAAATGCAATAGATTTATTACGTAAATTTTGAAAATTTCAAAGTTTCAGAAAATTAATTTATCTTTCAGATAAATTAATAAAAATTGTTATATCATGTTGATAACATTAGGTAACAATAGGAAACGCTTAGATTTTTAAAAAATTTTGGAGGTTTCGATACTTTACAGAAGTTTAAAAGCTTTGAAAATTACGTTGAAAAACTATGCGAAATCAGCTAAAAAGTGATACTTTTTGAGGTATATTTTGAAATTTTCAGAGTCTCAGAAAATTAA
>JBBBDQ010009888.1:0-48195 GCA_037127315.1 Ascarosepion bandense
TTCTCCAATTTCTCATTCCAAGTCAATATCCACTGCACCACACCCCAATTCAACGCAACATTATTAGATTGCTTATTTACAAGAATAACTCTATATTTAAAAGATTATAAAAGTATGTGCAGCAACTATAAATTTGAACTAGGTTCTCCAATTTCTCATTCCAAGTCAATATCCTCTGCACCACACCGCAATCTAACGCAACATTATTAGATTGCTTATTTACAAGAATAATTCCATATTTAAAAGATTATAAAAGTATGTGAAGCAACTATAAATTTGAACTAGGTTCCCCAATTTCTCATTCCAAGTCAATATCCACTGCACCACACCGCAATCTAATCTAACATTATTAGATTGCTTATTTACAAGAATAATTCTATATTTAAAAGATTATAAAATTATGTGAAGCAACTATAAATTTGAACTAGGTTCCCCAATCTCTCATTCCAAGTCAATATCCACTGCACCACACCGTTAACTAACGCAACATTATTAGATTGCTTATTTATGTTAGTCAATTACATATTTAAAAGATTATAAAATTATGTGAAGCAACTATAAATTTGAACTAGGTTCTCCAATTTCATTCCAAGTCAATATCCACTGCACCACACCGCAATCTAACGCAACATTATTAGATTGCTTATTTACAAGAATAATTCTATATTTAAAAGATTATAAAATTATGTGAAGCAACTATAAATTTGAACTAGGTTCCCCAATTTCTCATTCCAAGTCATTATCCACTGTTCACACTGCAATCTAACGCAACATTATTAGATTGCTTATTTACAAGAATAATTCTATATTTAAAAGATTATAAAATTATGTACAACTATAAATTTGAACTAGGTTCTGGTTCTCTCATTCCAAGTCAATATCCACTGCACCACACCGCAATCTAACGCAACATTATTAGATTGCTTATTTACAAGAATAATTCTATATTTAAAAAGATTATAAAATTATGTGAAGCAACTATAAATTTGAACTAGGTTCCCCAATTTCTCATTCCAAGTCAATATCCACTGCACCACACCGCAATCTAACGCAACATTATTAGATTGCTTATTTACAAGAATAATTCTATATTTAAAAGATTATAAAATTATGTGAAGCAACTATAAATTTGAAATTCAGGTTCCCCAATTTCTCATTCCAAGTCAATATCCACTGCACCACACCGCAATTCAACGCAACATTATTAGATTGCTTATTTACAAGAATAATTCTATATTTAAAAGATTACAAAATTATGTGAAGCAACTATAAATTTGAACCAGGCTCTGTAACTCTCCCCTACTTCAAGTCAATATCCACTGCACCACACCGCAATCTAACGCAACATTATTAGATTGCTTATTTACAAGAATAATTTACATTTAAAAGATTATAAAATTATGTGGAAGCAACTATAAATTCCAGAACTAGGTTCTCCAATTTCTCATTCCAAGTCAATATCCACTGCACCACACCGCAATCTAACGCAACATTATTAGATTGCTTATTTACAAGAATAATTCTATATTTAAAAGATTATAAAATTATGTGAAGCAACCATAAATTTGAACTAGGTTCCCCCAATTTCTCATTCCCAAGTCAATATCCACTGCACCACACCGCAATCTAACGCAACATTATTAGATTGCTTATTTACAAGAATAACACTCCTATTTAAAAGATTATAAAATTATGTGGAAGCAACTTATAAATTTGAACTAGGTTCTCCAATTTCTCATTCCAAGTCAATATCCACTGCACCACACCGCAATCTAACGCAACATTATTAGATTGCTTATTTACAAGAATAATTCTATATTTAAAAGATTATAAAATTATGTGGGAAGCAACTATAAATTTGAACTAGGTTCCCACCCTCATTCCAAGTCAATATCCACTGCACCACACCGCAATCTAACGCAACATTATTAGATTGCTTATTTACAAGAATAATTCTATATTTAAAGATTATAAAATTATGTGAAGCAACTATAAATTTGAACTAGGTTCTCCAATTTCCTCATTCCAAGTCAATATCCATCAGTAACTACGACCGCAATTCAACGCAAACATTATTAGATTGCTTATTTACAAGAATAATTCTATATTTAAAAGATTATAAAATTATGTGAAGCAACTATAAATTTGAACTAGGTTCCCCAATTTCTCATTCCAAGTCAATATCCACTGCACCAATATCTCCAATCTAACGCAACATTATTAGATTGCTTATTTACAAGAATAATTCTATATTTAAAAGATTATAAAATTATGGAAGCAACTATAAATTTGAACTAGGTTCTCCAATTTTCATTCCAAGTCAATATCCACTGCACCACACCGCAATCTAACGCAACATTATTAGATTGCTTATTTACAAGAATAATTCTATATTTAAAAGATTATAAAATTATGGAAGCAACTATAAATTTGAATCAGGTTCCCCAATTTCTCATTCCAAGTCAATATCCACTGCACCACACCGCAATCTAACGCAACATTATTAGATTGCTTATTTACAAGAATAATTCTATATTTAAAAGATTATAAAATTAAGTGTAACAACTATAAATTTGAACTAGGTTCCCCAATTCTCATTCCAAGTCAATATCCACTGCACCACACCGCAATCTAACGCAACATTATTAGATTGCTTATTTACAAGAATAATTCATATTTAAAAGATTATAAAATTAAGGTGAAGCAACTATAAATTTGAACTAGGTTCTCCAATTCCTCATTCCAAGTCAATATCCACTGCACCACACCGCAATCTAACGCAACATTATTAGATTGCTTATTTACAAGAATAATTCTATATTTAAAAGATTATAAAATTATGTGAAGCAAATTACAAATTTGAACTAGGTTCCCCAATTTCTCATTCCAAGTCAATATCCACTGCACCACACCGCAATTCAACGCAACATTATTAGATTGCTTATTTACAAGAATAATTCTACATTTAAAAGATTATAAAATTATGTGAAGCAACTGCAAATTTGAACTAGGTTCCCCAATTTCTCATTCCAAGTCAATATCCACTGCATCACACCGCAATTCAACGCAACATTATTAGATTGCTTATTTACAAGAATAATTCTATATTTAAAAGATTATAAATTATGTGAAGCAACTATAAATTTGAACTAGGTTCTCCAATTTCTCATTCCAAGTCAATATCCACTGCACCACACCGCAATCTAACGCAACATTATTAGATTGCTTATTTACAAGAATAATTCTATATTTAAAAGATTATAAAATTATGTGAAGCAACTATAAATTTGGAACTAGGTTCCCCAATTTCTCATTCCAAGTCAATATCCACTGCACCACACCGCAATCTAACGCAACATTATTAGATTGCTTATTTACAAGAATAATTCTATATTTAAAAGATTATAAAATTATGCAGCAACTACAAATTTGAACTCAGGCTCTCCAATTTCTCATTCCAAGTCAATATCCACTGCACCACACCGCAATCTAACGCACACACAAGATTGCTTATTTACAAGAATAATTCTATATTTAAAAGATTATAAAATTATGTGAAGCAACTATAAATTTGAACTAGGTTCCCCAATTTCTCATTCCAAGTCAATATCCACTGCACCACACCGCAATCTAACGCAACATTATTAGATTGCTTATTTACAAGAATAATTCTATATTTAAAAGATTATAAAATTATGTACAACTATAAATTTGAACTAGGTTCCCCCAATTTCCTCATTCCAAGTCAATATCCACTGCACTACGACCGCAATTCAACGCAACATTATTAGATTGCTTATTTACAAGAATAATTCTATATTTAAAAGATTATAAAATTATGTGAAGCAACTATAAATTTGAACTAGGTTCCCCAATTTCTCATTCCAAGTCAATATCTACTCGCACCACAATCTAACTAACGCAACATTATTAGATTGCTTATTTACAAGAATAATTCTATATTTAAAAGATTATAAAAGTATGTGAAGCAACTATAAATTTGAACTAGGTTCCCCAATTTCTCATTCCAAGTCAATATCCACTGTACCACACCGCAATCTAACGCAACATTATTAGATTGCTTATTTACAAGAATAATTCTATATTTAAAAGATTATAAAAGTATGTGAAGCAACTATAAATTTGAACTAGGTTCCCCAATTTCTCATTCCAAGTCAATATCCACTGCACCACACCTATAATCTAACTAACATTATTAGATTGCTTATTTACAAGAATAATTCTATATTTAAAAGATTATAAAATTATGTGAAGCAACTATAAATTTGAACCTTGCTCCCCAATTTCTCATTCCAAGTCAATATCCATCGCACCACACCGCAATCTAACGCAACATTATTAGATTGCTTATTTACAAGAATAATTCTATATTTAAAAGATTATAAAATTATGTGAAGCAACTTACAATGGAACTAGGTTCCCCAATTTCTCATTCCAACAATATCCACCGCACCACACCTAACTAACGGTATTATTAGATTGCTTATTACAAGAATAATTCTATATTTAAAAGATTATAAAATTATGTGAAGCAACTATAAATTTGAACCTCGCTCCCCAATTTCTCATTCCAAGTCAATATCCATCAAATTAATAATTCTCCAACTAACCAACATTATTAGATTGCTTATTTGCAAGAATAATTCCATATTTAAAAGATTATAAAAGTATGTGAAGCAACTATAAATTTGAACTAGGTTCCCCAATTTCTCATTCCAAGTCAATATCCACCGCACCACACCTAACTAACGCAACATTATTAGATTGCTTATTTACAAGAATAATTCTATATTTAAAAGATTATAAAATTATGTGAAGCAACTATAAATTTGAACCTTGCCTCAATTTCTCGGGTTCCAAGTCAATATCCACCGCACCACACCTAACTAACGCAACATTAATAGATTGCTTATTTACAAGAATAATTCTATATTTAAAAGATTATAAAATTATGTGAAGCAACTATAAATTTGAAATCTAGGCTCTCCAATTTTCTATTCCAAGTCAATATCCACTGCACCACACCGCAATCTAACGCAACATTATTAGATTGTCATTTTACAAGAATAATTTTCTATATTTAAAAGATTATAAAATTATGTGAAGCAACTATAAATTTGAACTAGTTCCCCAATTTCTCATTCCAAGTCAATATCCACTGCACTACACCGCAATCTAACGCAACATTATTAGATTGCTTATTTACAATAGTCAATTCTATATTTAAAAGATTATAAAATTATGTGAAGCAACTATAAATTCCACAAACTAGGTTCCCCAATTTCTCATTCCAAGTCAATATCCACTGCAATTAATAATTTATAATCTAACGCAACATTATTAGATTGCTTATTTACAAGAATAATTCTATATTTAAAAGATTATAAAATTATGTGAAGCAACTATAAATTTGAACTAGGTTCCCCAATTTCTCATTCCAAGTCAATATCCACTGCACCACACCGCAATCTAACGCAACATTATTAGATTGCTTATTTACAAGAATAATTCTATATTTAAAAGATTATAAAATTATGTGAAGCAACTATAAATTTGAACTAGGTTCCCTAGTCTTCTCATTCCAAGTCAATATCCACTGCACCACACCGCAATCTAACGCAACATTATTAGATTGCTTATTTACAAGAATAATTCTATATTTAAAAAGATTATAAAAGTATGTGAAGCAACTATAAATTTGAACTAGGTTCTCCAATTTCTCATTCCAAGTCAATATCCACTGCACCACACCGCAATCTAACGCAACATTATTAGATTGCTTATTTACAAGAATAATTCTATATTTAAAGATTATAAAATTATGTGGAAGCAACTGCGGTTCTGAACTAGGTTCCCCAATTTCTCATTCCAAGTCAATATCCACTGCACCACACCGCAATCTAACGCAACATTATTAGATTGCTTATTTACAAGAATAATTCTATATTTAAAAGATTATAAAATTATGTGAAGCAACTATAAATTTGAACTAGGTTCCCCAATTTCTCATTCCAAGTCAATATCCACTGCACCACACCGCAATCTAACGCAACATTATTAGATTGCTTATTTACAAGAATAATCTCTATATTTAAAAGATTATAAAATTATGTGAAGCAACTATAAATTTGAACTAGGTTCCCCAATTTTCATTCCAAGTCACATTATCCACTGCACCACACCGCAATCTAACGCAACATTATTAGATTGCTTATTTACAAGAATAATTCTATATTTAAAAGATTATAAAAAGTATGTGAAGCAACTATAAATTTGAACTAGGTTCTCCAATTTCTCATTCCAAGTCAATATCCATCAGAATTAACACCGCAATCTAACGCAACATTATTAGATTGCTTATTTACAAGAATAATTCTATATTTAAAAGATTATAAAATTATGTGAAGTAAACTATAAATTTGAACTAGGTTCCCCAATTTCTCATTCCAAGTCAATATCCACTGCACCACACCGCAATCTAACGCAACATTATTAGATTGCTTATTTACAAGAATAATTCTATATTTAAAAGATTATAAAATTATGAAGCAACTATAAATTTGAACTAGGTTCCCCAATTTTCATTCCAAGTCAATATCCACTGCACCACACCGCAATCTAACGCAACATTATTAGATTGCTTATTTACAATAACAATTCTATATTTAAAAGATTATAAAAATTATGCAAGCAACTATAAATTTGAACCAGGTTCCCCAATTTCTCATTCCAAGTCAATATCCCAATTCAATAATCACAATCTAACGCAACATTATTAGATTGCTTATTTACAAGAATAATTTTATATTTAAAAGATTACAAAATTATGTGAAGCAACTATAAATTTGAACTAGGTTCCTCAATTTCTCATTCCAAGTCAATATCCACTGCACCACACCGCAATCTCATCTAACATTATTAGATTGCTTATTTACAAGAATAATTCTATATTTAAAAGATTATAAAATTATGTGAAGCAACTATAAATTTGAACTAGGTTCCCCAATTTCTCATTCCAAGTCAATATCCACTGTGAATTAACACCGTTAACTAACGCAACAATATTAGATTGCTTATTTACAAGAATAATCTTATATTTAAGATTATAAAAGTATGTGAAGCAACTATAAATTTGAACCAGGTTCCCCAATTTCTCATTCCAAGTCAATATCCACTGCAATCATTAAATTTATAATCTAACGCAACATTATTAGATTGCTTATTTACAAGAATAATTCTATATTTAAAAGATTTTTATAAAATTATGTGAAGTAACTATAAATTTGAACTAGGTTCTCCAATTTCTCATTCCAAGTCAATATCCACTGCACCACACCGCAACTAACGCAACATTATTAGATTGCTTATTTACAAGAATAATTCTATATTTAAAAGATTATAAAATTATGTGAAGCAACTATAAATTTGAACTAGGTTCCCCCAATTTCTCATTCCAAGTCAATATCCACTGCACCACAATTTAAGAATTCAACGCAACATTATTAGATTGCTTATTTACAAGAATAATTCTATATTTAAAAGATTATAAAATTATGAAGCAACTATAAATTTGAACTAGGTTCTCCAATTTCTCATTCCAAGTCAATATCCACTGCACCACACCGCAATCTAACGCAACATTATTAGATTGCTTATTTACAAGAATAATTCTATATTTAAAAGATTATAAAAGTATGTGAAGCAACTATAAATTTGAACTAGGTTCCCCAATTTCTCATTCCAAGTCAATATCCTCTGCACCACACCGCAATCTAACGCAACATTATTAGATTGCTTATTTACAAGAATAATTCTATATTTAAAAGATTATAAAAGTATGTGAAGCAATCTATAAATTTGAACTAGGTTCCCCAATCTCTCATTCCAAGTCAATATATCCACTGCACCACACCGCAATCTAACGCAACATTATTAGATTGCTTATTTACAAGAATAATTCTATATTTAAAAGATTATAAAAGTATGTGAAGCAACTATAAATTTGAAATTTAGGTTTCAATTTCTCATTCCAAGTCAATATCCTCTGCACCACACCGCAATCTAACGCAACATTATTAGATTGCTTATTTACAAGAATAATTCTATATTTAAAAGATTAGAAAAGCATGTGAAGCAACTATAAATTTGAACTAGGTTCCCCAATTTCTCATTCCAAGTCAATATCCACTTTCCACCACCCCAATTCAACGCAACATTATTAGATTGCTTATTTACAAGAATAATTCTATATTTAAAAGATTATAAAATTCAGGAAGTAATTCACAAATTTGAACTAGGTTCTCCAATTTCTCATTCCAAGTCAATATCCACTGCACCACACCGCAATCTAACGCAACATTATTAGATTGCTTATTTACAAGAATAATTCTATATTTAAAAGATTATAAAAGTATGTGAAGCAACTATAAATTTGAACTAGGTTCCCCAATTTCTTCATTCCAAGTCAATATCCTCTGCACCACACTCCAATCTAACGCAACATTATTAGATTGCTTATTTACAAGAATAATTCTATATTTAAAAGATTATAAAAGTATGTGAAGCAACTATAAATTTGAACTAGGTTCCCCAATTCTCATTCCAAGTCATCATCCACTGCACCACCGCAATCTAACGCAACATTATTAGATTGCTTATTTACAAGAATAATTCTATATTTAAAAGATTATAAAAGTATGTGAAGCAACTATAAATTCTGAACTAGGTTCTCCAATTTCTCATTCCAAGTCAATATCCTCTGCACCACACCGCAATCTAACGCAACATTATTAGATTGCTTATTTACAAGAATAATTTAATATTTAAAAAGATTATAAAAGTATGTGAAGCAACTATAAATTTGAACTAGGTTCTAATTTCTCTATTCCAAGTCAATATCCACTGCACCACACCGCAATCTAACGTAACATTATTAGATTGCTTATTTACAAGAATAATTCTATATTTAAAAGATTAGAAGTATGTGAAGCAACTATAAATTTGAACTAGGTTCTCCAATTTCTCATTCCAAGTCAATATCCTCTGCACCACACCGCAATCTAACGCAACATTATTAGATTGCTATTTACAAGAATAATTCTATATTTAAAAGATTATAAAAGTATGAAGCAACTATAAATTTGAACTAGGTTCCCCAATTTCTATTCCAAGTCAATATCCACTGTACCACACCGCAATCTAACGCAACATTATTAGATTGCTTATTTACAAGAATAATTCTATATTTAAAAGATTATAAAAGTATGTGGAAGCAACTATAAATTTGAACTAGGTTCTCCAATTTCTCATTCCAAGTCAATATCCTCTGCACCACACCGCAATCTGCACCTAACATTATTAGATTGCTTATTTACAAGAATAATTCTATATTTAAAAGATTACAAAATTATGTGAAGCAAACTATAAATTTGAACTAGGTCTCTTAACTTCATTCCAAGTCAATATCCACTGCACCACACCGGCAATCTAACGTAACATTATTAGATTGCTTATTTACAAGAATAATTCTATATTTAAAAGATTATAAAAGTATGTGAAGCAAACTATAAATTTGAACTAGGTTCTCCAATTTCTCATATATTCCAAGTCAATATCCACTGCACCACACCGCAATCTAACGCAAACATTATTAGATTGCTTATTTACAAGAATAATTCTATATTTAAAAGATTATAAAAGTATGGCTAAACTATAAATTTGAACTAGGTTCTCCAATTTCTCATTCCAAGTCAATATCCTCTGCACCAGCCACCCCAATCTAACGCAATATTATTAGATTGCTTATTTACAAGAATAATTCTATATTTAAAAGATTATAAAAGTATGTGAAGCAACTATAAATTTGAACTAGGTTCCTCAATTTCTCATTCCAAGTCAATATCCACTGCACCACACCGCAATCTAACGCAACATTATTAGATTGCTTATTTACAAGAATAATTTCTATATTTAAAAGATTATAAAAGTATGTGAAGCAACTATAAATTTGAACTAGGTTCTCCAATTTCTCATTCCAAGTCAATATCCTCTGCACCACACCGTAATCTAACGCAACATTATTAGATTGCTTATTTACAAGAATAATTCTATATTTAAAAGATTATAAAAGTATGTGAAGCAACTATAAATTTGAACTAGGTTCCCCAATTCCTCATTCCAAGTCAATATCCACTGGCACCACACCGCAATCTAACGCAACATTATTAGATTGCTTATTTACAAGAATAATTCTATATTTAAAAGATTATAAAAGTGTGGGCTAAACTATAAATTTGAACTAGGTTCTCCAATTTCTCATTCCAAGTCAATATCCTTCAGACTCACACCGCAATCTAACGCAACATTATTAGATTGCTTATTTACAAGAATAATTCTATATTTAAAAGATTATAAAAGTATGTGAAGCAACTATAAATTTGAACTAGGTTCCCAATTTCTCATTCCAAGTCAATATCCATCAAATTGTCAATCACAATCTAACGCAACATTATTAGATTGCTTATTTACAAGAATAATTCTATATTTAAAAGATTATAAAATTATGTGAAGCAACTATAAATTTGATCCAGTTCTCCAATTTCTCATTCCAAGTCAATATCCTCTGCACCACCCCAATCTAACGCAACATTATTAGATTGCTTATTTACAAGAATAATTCTATATTTAAAAGATTATAAAAGTATGTGAAGCAACTATAAATTTGAACTAGGTTCCCCAATTCCTCATTCCAAGTCAATATCCACTGCACCACACCGCAATCTAACGCAACATTATTAGATTGCTTATTTACAAGAATAATTCTATATTTAAAAGATTATAAAAGTATGTGAAGCAACTATAAATTTGAACTAGGTTCCCCAATTTCTCATTCCAAGTCAATATCCACTGCACCACACCGCAATCTAACGCAACATTATTAGATTGCTTATTTACAAGAATAATTCTATATTTAAAGATTATAAAAGTATGTGAAGCAACTATAAATTTGAACTAGGTTCCCCAATTTCTCATTCCAAGTCAATATCCACTGCACCACACCGCAATCTAACGCAACATTATTAGATTGCTTACGACAAGAATAATTCTATATTTAAAAGATTATAAAAGTATGTGAAGCAACTATAAATTTGAACTAGTTTCCAATTTCTCATTCCAAGTCAATATCCTCTGCACCACACCGAATTCAACGCAACATTATTAGATTGCTTATTTACAAGAATAATTTATATTTAAAAGATTATAAAAGTATGTGAAGCAACTACAAATTTGAACCCAGTTCCCCAATTTCTCATTCCGGGTCAATATCCATCAGACCACACCGCAATCTAACGCAACATTATTAGATTGCTTATTTACAAGAATAATTCTATATTTAAAAGATTATAAAATTATGTGAAGCAACTATAAATTTGAACTAGGTTCCCCAATTTCTCATTCCAAGTCAATATTCACTGCACCACACCTAATCTAACGAATATTATTAGAGATTGCTTATTTACAAGAATAATTCTATATTTAAAAGATTATAAAATTATGTGAAGCAACTATAAATTTGAACTAGGTTCCCCAATTTCTCATTCCAAGTCAATATCCACTGCACCACACCGGTAATCTAACGCAACATTATTAGATTGCTTATTTACAAGAATAATTCTATATTTAAAAGATTATAAAAGTATGGTGAAGTAACTATAAATTTGAACTAGTCTTCCAATTTCTCATTCCAAGTCAATATCCTCTGCACCACACCGCAATCTAACGCAACATTATTAGATTGCTTATTTACAAGAATAACTTAATAGTATTTTTGAAAGATTATAAAAGAAGTAAAGCAACTATAAATTTGAACTAGGTTCTCCAATTTCTCATTCCAAGTCAATATCCTCTGCACCACACCGCAACTAACGCAACATTATTAGATTGCTTATTTACAAGAATAATTCTATATTTAAAAGATTATAAAATTATACAACTGCAACTTCCATAAACTAGGTTCTCCAATTTCTCATTCCAAGTCAATATCCTCTGCACCACACCGCAATCTAACGCAACATTATTAGATTGCTTATTTACAAGAATAATTCTATATTTAAAAGATTATAAAAGTATGTGAAGCAACTATAAATTTGAACTAGGTTCTCCAATTCCTCATTCCAAGTCAATATCCCTTCTGCACCACACCGCAATTCAACGCAACATTATTAGATTGCTTATTTACAAGAATAATTCTATATTTAAAAGATTATAAAATTATGTGAAGGCAACCATAAATTTGAACTAGGTTCTCCAATTTCTCATTCCAAGTCAATATCCTCTGCACCACACCGCAACGAACGCAACATTATTAGATTGCTTATTTACAAGAATAATTCTATATTTAAAAGATTATAAAATTATGTGAAGTAACCATAAATTTGAACTAGGTTCTCCAATTTCTCATTCCAAGTCAATATCCTCTGTACACACCGCAATCTAACACAACATTATTAGATTGCTTATTTACAAGAATAATTCCATATTTAAAAGATTATAAAACGTCATGTGAAGCAACTATAAATTTGAAACTAGGCTCTTCCAATTTCTCATTCCAAGTCAATATCCTCTGCACCACACCGCAATCTAACGAACATTATTAGATTGCTTATTTACAAGAATAATTCTATATTTAAAAGATTATAAAATTTGTGAAGCAACTATAAATTTGAAACTAGGTCTTCCAATTTCTCATTCCAAGTCAATATCCTCTGCACCACACCGCAATCTAACGCAACATTATTAGATTGCTTATTTACAAGAATAATTCTATATTTAAAAGATTATAAAATTATGTGAAGCAACTATAAATTGGAACTAGGTTCTCCAATTTCTCATTCCAAGTCAATATCCTCTGCACCACCGCAATCTAACGCAACATTATTAGATTGCTTATTTACAAGAATAATTCTATATTTAAAAGATTATAAAATTATGTGAAGCAACTATAAATTTGAACTAGGTTCTCCAATTTCTCATTCCAAGTCAATATCCTCTGCACCACACCGCAATCTAACGCAAACATTATTAGATTGCTTATTTACAAGAATAATTCTATTTAAAAGATTATAAAATTATGAAGTAACTATAAATTTGAACTAGGTTCTCCAATTTCTCATTCCAAGTCAATATCCTCTGCACCACACCGCAATCTAACGCAACATTATTAGATTGCTTATTTACAAGAATAATTCTATATTTAGCATTATAAAATTATGTACAACTATAAATTTGAACTAGGTTCTCCAATTTCTCATTCCAAGTCAATATCCCTCACACCACACCGCAACTAACGCAACATTATTAGATTGCTTTATTTACAAGAATAATTCTATATTTAAAAGATTAGTAAAATTATGAAGCAACTATAAATTTGAACTAGGTTCTCCAATTTCTCATTCCAAGTCAATATCCTCTGCACCAATAATCACAATCTAACGCAACATTATTAGATTGCTTATTTACAAGAATAATTCTATATTTAAAAGATTATAAAAGTATGTACAAACTATAAATTTGAACTAGGTTCTCCAATTTCTCATTCCAAGTCAATATCCTCTTGCACCACACCGCAATCTAACGCAACATTATTAGATTGCTTATTTACAAGAATAATTCTATATTTAAAAGATTATAAAATTATGAAGCAACTATAAATTTGAACTAGGTTCTCCAATTTCTCTCATTCCAAGTCAATATCTCTTCAGACTCACACCGCAATTCAATACAACATTATTAGATTGCTTATTTACAAGAATAATTCCCCCATATTTAAAAGATTATAAAAGTATGTAATAACCATAAATTTGAACTAGGTTCTCCAATTTCTCATTCCAAGTCAATATCCTCTGCACCACCGCAATCTAACGCAACATTATTAGATTGCTTATTTACAAGAATAATTTCATATTTAAAAGATTATAAAAGTATGTGAAGCAACTATAAATTTGAACTAGGTTCTCCAATTTCTCATTCCAAGTCAACATCCTCTGCACCACACCGCAATCTAACGCAACATTATTAGATTGCTTATTTACAAGAATAATTCTATATTTAAAAGATTATAAAAGTATGTGCATGCAATCCATAAATTTGAACTAGGTTTCAATCTCTCATTCCAAGTCAATATCCTCTGCACCACACTGCAATCTAACGCAACATTATTAGGATTGCTTATTTACAAGAATAATTCTATATTTAAAAGATTATAAAGTATGTGAAGCAACTATAAATTTGAACTAGGTTCTCCAATTTCTCATTCCAAGTCAATATCTCTGCACCACACCGCAATCTAACGAACATTATTAGATTGCTTATTTACAAGAATAATTCTATATTTAAAAGATTATAAAAGTATGTGAAGCAACTATAAAATTTGAACTAGGTTTCAATTTCTCATTCCAAGTCAATATCCTCTAGTACCACCCCCGCAATCTAACGCAACATTATTAGATTGTTTATTTTCACAAGAATAATCATTTAAAAGATTATAAAATTATGTGAAGCAACTATAAATTTGAACTAGGTTCTCCAACTTTCCCTATTCCAAGTCAATATCCTCTCTGCACCACACCGCAATCTAACGCAACATTATTAGATTGCTTATTTACAAGAATAATTCTATATTTAAAAGATTATAAAAGTATGTGAAGCAACTATAAATTTGAACTAGGTTCTCCAATTTCTCATTCCAAGTCAATATCCTTCAATTAATAATCGTTAACTAACGCAACATTATTAGATTGCTTATTTACAAGAATAATTCTATATTTAAAAGATTATAAAAGTATGTGAAGCAACTATAAATTTGAACTAGGTTTCAATTTCTCATTCCAAGTCAATATCCTCTGCACCACACTGCAATCTAACGCAACATTATTAATGCTTATTTACAAGAATAATTCTATATTTAAAAGATTATAAAAGTATGTGAAGCAACTATAAATTTGAACTAGGTCTTCCAATTTCTCATTCCAAGTCAATATCCTCTGCACCACACCGAATCTAACGCAACATTATTAGATTGCTTATTTACAAGAATAATTCTATATTTAAAAGATTATAAAATTATGTGAAGCAACTACAAATTTGAACTAGGTTTCCTCCAATTTCTCATTCCAAGTCAATATCCTCTGCACCACACCGCAATCTAACGCAACATTATTAGATTGCTTATTTACAAGAATAATTCTATATTTAAAAGATTATAAAAGTATGTGAAGCAACTATAAATTTGAACTAGGTTCTCCAATTTCTCATTCCAAGTCAATATCCTCTGCACCACACCGCAATCTAACGCAACATTATTAGATTGCTTATTTACAAGAATAATTCTATATTTAAAAGATTATAAAATTATGTGGAAGTAAACTATAAATTTGAACTAGGTTCCCCAATTTCTCATTCCAAGTCAATATCCTCTGCACCACACCGCAATCTAACGCAACATTATTAGATTGCTTATTTACAAGAATAATTCTATATTTAAAAGATTATAAAATTATGTGAAGCAACTACAAATTTGAACTAGGTTCTCCAATTTCTCATTCCAAGTCAATATCCTCTGCACCACACCCCCCAATCTAACGCAACATTGCCAGATTGCTTATTTACAAGAATAATTCTATATTTAAAAGATTATAAAAAGTATGTGAAGCAACTATAAATTTGAACTATATTCGCCAATTTCTCATTCCAAGTCAATATCCTCCACCACATCATAACTTACCTAACATTATTAGATTGCTTATTTACAAGAATAATTCTATATTTAAAAGATTATAAAATTATGAAGCAACTATAAATTTGAACTAGGTTCTCCAATTTCTCATTCCAAGTCAATATCCTCTGCACCACACCGCAATTCAACGCAACATTATTAGATTGCTTATTTACAAGAATAATTCTATATTTAAAAGATTATAAAATTATGTAATAACTATAAATTTGAACTAGGTTCCCCAATTTCTCATTCCAAGTCAATATCCTCTGCACCACACCGCAATCTAACGCAACATTATTAGATTGCTTATTTACAAGAATAATTCTATATTTAAAAGATTATAAAATTACAGAAGCAACTATAAATTTGAACTAGGTTCTCCAATTTCTCATTCCAAAGCCATTATCCTCTGCACCACACCTCAATCTAACGCAACATTATTAGATTGCTTATTTACAAGAATAATTCTATATTTAAAAGATTATAAAAGTATGTGAAGCAAACTACATAAATTTGAACTAGGTTCTCCAATTTCTCATTCCAAGTCAATATCCTCTGCACTCACACCTCAATCTAACGCAACATTATTAGATTGCTTATTTACAAGAATAATTCTATATTTAAAAGATTATAAAAGTATGTGAAGCAACCATAAATTTGAACTAGGTTGCTCCAATTTCTCATTCCAAGTCAATATCCCTTCAGTGACCACACCGCAACTAACGCAACATTATTAGATTGCTTATTTACAAGAATAATTCTATATTTAAAAGATTATAAAAGTATGTGAAGCAACTATAAATTTGAACTAGGTTCTCCAATTTCTCATTCCAAGTCAATATCCTCTGCACCACACCGCAATCTAACGCAACATTATTAGATTGCTTATTTACAAGAATAATTCTATTTAAAAGATTATAAAATTATGTGGAAGGCAACTATAAATTTGAACTAGGTTTCAATTTCTCATTCCAAGTCAATATCTCTGCACCACAATCGCAATTCAACGCAACATTATTAGATTGCTTATTTACAAGAATAATTCTATATTTAAAAGATTATAAAAGTATGTGAAGCAACTATAAATTTGAACTAGGTTCTCCAATTTCTCATTCCAAGTCAATATCCTCTGCACCCCACACTGCAACCAACGCAACATTATTAGATTGCTTATTTACAAGAATAATTCTATATTTAAAAGATTATAAAAGTATGTGAAGCAACTATAAATTTGAACTAGGTTCTCCAATTTTCATTCCAAGTCAATATCCTCTGCACCACACCGCAATCTAACGCAACATTATTAGATTGCTTATTTACAAGAATAATTCTATATTTAAAAGATTATAAAAGCATGTGAAGCAACTATAAATTTGAACCAGGTTCTCCAATTTCTCATTCCAAGTCAATATCCTCTGCACCACACCGCAATCTAACGCAACATTATTAGATTGCTTATTTACAAATATAATTTATATTTAAAAGATTATAAAAGTATGTGAAGCAACTATAAATTTGAACTAGGTTCTCCAATTTCTCATTCCAAGTCAATATCCTCTGCACCACACCCCAATCTAACGCAACATTATTAGATTGCTTATTTACAAGAATAATTCTATATATTTAAAAGATTATAAAGTATGTGAAGCAACTATAAATTTGAACTAGGTTCTCCAATTTCTCATTCCAAGTCAATATCCTCTGCACCACACCGCAATCTAACGCAACATTATTAGATTGCTTATTTACAAGAACAATCTATATTTAAAAGACTAAAAAGTATGTGAAGCAACTATAAATTTGAACTAGGTTCTCCAACTTCTCATTCCCAAGTCAATATCCTCTGCACCACACCGCAATCTAACGCAACATTATTAGATTGCTTATTTACAAGAATAACTGTATTTAAAAGATTATAAAAGCATGTGAAGCAACTATAAATTTGAACCAGGTTCTCCAATTTCTATTCCAAGTCAATATCCTCTGCACCACACCCAATCCAACGCAACATTATTAGATTGCTTATTTAAGAATAATTCTATATTTAAAACATTATAAAAGTATGTGAAGCAACTATAAATTTGAACTAGGTTCTCCAATTTCTCATATTCCAAGTCAATATCCTCTGCAGCCTGAATTTAAACGAACGCAACATTATTAGATTGCTTATTTACAAGAATAATTCTATATTTAAAAGATTATAAAAGTATGTGAAGCAACTATAAATTCTGAACTAGGTTCTCCAATTTCTCATTCCAAGTCAATATCCTCTGCACCACCGCAATTCAACGCAACATTATTAGATTGCTTATTTACAAGAATAATTCCCATATTTAAAAGATTATAAAAGTATGTGAAGCAACTATAAATTTGAACTAGGTTCTCCAATTTCTCATTCCAAGTCAATATCCTCTGCACCACACTGCAATCTAACGCAACATTATTAGATTGCTTATTTACAAGAATAATTCTATATTTAAAAGATTATAAAAGTATGTGAAGCAACTATAAATTTGAACTAGGTTCTCTAATTTCTCATTCCAAGTCAATATCCTTCTGTAACTACACCGCAATCTAACCCAGAACATTATTAGATTGCTTATTTACAAGAATAATTCTATATTTAAAAGATTATAAAAGTATGTGAAGCAACTATAAATTTGAACTAGGTTCTCCAATTTCTCATTCCAAGTCAATATCCTCTGCACCACAATTTAACCACGCAACATTATTAGATTGCTTATTTACAAGAATTTCATATTTAAAAGATTATAAAAGTATGTGAAGCAACTATAAATTTGAACTAGGTTCCCCAATTTCTCATTCCCTAAGCCAATATCCTTCTGCACCACACCGCAATTCCAACGCAACAACATTATTAGATTGCTTATTTACAAGAATAATTCTATATTTAAAAGATTATAAAAGTATGTGAAGCAACTATAACGTGAAATCTAGGTTCTCCAATTTTCATTCCAAGTCAATATCCTCTAGCACCACACCCCAATCTAACGCAACATTATTAGGATTACTTATTTACAAGAATAATTCTATATTTAAAAGATTATAAAAGTATGTAACAATCATAAATTTGAACCAGTTCCTCTAATTTCTCATTCCAAGTCAATATCCTCTGCACCACACCGCAATCTAACGCAACATTATTAGATTGCTTATTTATGAATAATTCTTATATTTAAAGATTATAAAAGTATGTGAAGCAACTATAAATTTGAACTAGGTTCCCCAATTTCTCATTCCAAGTCAATATCCACTGCACCACACCGCAATCTAACGCAACATTATTAGATTGCTTATTTACAAGAATAATTCTATATTTAAAAGATTATAAAAGTATGTGAAGCAACTATAAATTTGAACTAGGTTCTCCAATTTCTATTCCAAGTCAATATCCTCTGCACCACACCGCAATCTAACGCAACATTATTAGATTGCTACGACAAGAATAATTCTAGTATTTAAAAGATTATAAAAGTATGTGAAGCAACTATAAATTTGAACTAGGTTCCCAATTTCTCATTCCAAGTCAATATCCACTGCACCACACCGCAATCTAACGTAACATTATTAGATTGCTTATTTACAAGAATAATTCTATATTTAAAAGATTATAAAGTGTGAAGCAACTATAAATTTGAACTAGGTTTCAATTCCTCATTCCAAGTCAATATCCACTAAGAATTAATAACCGCAATCTAACGCAACATTATTAGATTGTTTATTTACAAGAATAATTCTATATTTAAAAGATTATAAAAGTATGTAACAACTATAAATTTGAACTAGGTTCTCCAATTTCTCATTCCAAGTCAATATCCTTCTGCACCACACCCCAATCTAACGCAACATTATTAGATTGCTTATTTACAAGAATAATTCTATATTTAAAAGATTATAAAAGTATGTGAAGCAACTATAAATTTGAACTAGGTTCCCCAATTTCTCATTCCAAGTCAATATCCACTGCACTACACCGCAAT
The DNA here is from genome assembly GCA_037127315.1 of Ascarosepion bandense. NCBI lineage: Eukaryota > Metazoa > Mollusca > Cephalopoda > Sepiida > Sepiidae > Ascarosepion > Ascarosepion bandense. Next base: position 19,798 of record JBBBDQ010009888.1, read on the forward strand.
CTAACGCAACATTATTACCGCTATTTACAAGAATAATTCTATATTTAAAAGATTATAAAAGCATGTGAAGCAACTATAAATTTGAACTAGGCTCTCCAATTTCTCATTCCAAGTCAATATCTCCTGAATTACACTGCAATCTAACGTAACATTATTAGATTGCTTATTTACAAGAATAATTCTATATTTAAAAGATTATAAAAGTATGTGAAGCAACTATAAATTTGGACTAGGTTCCCAATTCCTCATTCCAAGTCAATATCCACTGCACCACACCGCAATCTAACGCAACATTATTAGATTGCTTATTTACAAGAATAATTCTATATTTAGTAAGATTATAAAAGTATGTGAAGCAACTATAAATTTGAACTAGGTTCTCCAATTTTCATTCCAAGTCAATATCCTCTGCACCACACCGCAATCTAACGCAACATTATTAGATTGCTTATTTACAAGAATAATTCTATATTTAAAAGATTATAAAAGTATGTGAAGCAACTATAAATTTGAACTAGGTTCCCCAATTTCTCATTCCAAGTCAATATCCACTGCACTAACACCTCAACTAACGCAACATTATTAGATTGAGTTATTTACAAGAACAACAATTCTATATTTAAAAGATTATAAAAATTATGTGAAGCAACTATAAATTTGAACTAGGTTCTCCAATTTCTCATTCCAAGCTAATATCTCTGCACTCACACTCCAATCTAACGCAACATTATTAGATTGCTTATTTACAAGAATAATTCTATATTTAAAAAGATTATAAAAGTATGTGAAGCAACTATAAATTTGAACTAGGTTCCCCAATTTCTCATTCTAAGTCAATATCCACTGCACCACACCGCAATCTAACGCAACATTATTAGATTGCTTATTTACAAGAATAATTCTATATTTAAAAGATTATAAAAGTATGTGAAGCAACTATAAATTTGAACTAGGTTCCCCAATTTCTCATTCCAAGTCAATATCCACTGGTGATCTGTTGACCGCAATCTAACGCAACATTATTAGATTGCTTATTTACAAGAATAATTCTATATTTAAAAGATTATAAAAGTATGTGAAGCAACTATAAATTTGAACTAGGTTCCCTAATTTCTCATTCCAAGTCAATATCCAATTGCACCACACCGCAATCTAACGCAACATTATTAGATTGCTTATTTACAAGAATAATTCTATATTTAAAAGATTATAAAAGTATGTGAAGCAACTATAAATTTGAACTAGGTTCTCCAATTTCTCATTCCAAGTCAATATCTCTGTACTCACACTTCAATCTAACGCAACATTATTAGATTGCTTATTTAAAAGAATAATTCTATATTTAAAAGATTATAAAAGTATGTGAAGCAACTATAAATTTGAACTAGGTTCCCCAATTTCTCATTCCAAGTCAACATTCATCATAATTACACCGTTAACTCAACGCAACATTATTAGATTGCTTATTTACAAGAATAATTCTATATTTAAAAGATTATAAAATTATGTGAAGCAACTATAAATTTGAACTAGGTTCCCCAATTCCTCATTCCAAGTCAATATCCACTGCACCACACTGCATAATTCAACGCAAATACTTATTAGATTGCTTTATTTACAAGAATAATCTTATTTAAAAGATTATAAAATTATGTGAAGCAACTATAAATTTGAACTAGGTTCCCCAATTTCTCATTCCAAGTCAATATCCACTGCACCACACCGCAATCTAACTAACATTATTAGATTGCTTATTTACAAGAATAATTCTATATTTAAAAGATTATAAAATTATGTGAAGCAACTATAAATTTGAATCAGGGTTCCCCAATTTCTCATTCCAAGTCAATATCTCACTGCACCAATACCTAATCTAACGCAACATTATTAGATTGCTTATTTACAAGAATAAAATTCTATATTTAAAAGATTATAAAATTATGTGAAGCAACTATAAATTTGAACTAGAAGCCCCAATCTCTCATTCCAAGTCAATATCCACTGCACCACACCGCAATCTAACGCAACATTATTAGGATTGTTATTTACAAGAATAATTTACATTAAAAGATTATAAAATTATGTGAAGCAACTATAAATTTGAACTAGGTTCCCCAATTTCTCATTCCAAGTCAATATCCACTGCACACCGCAATCTAACGCAACATTATTAGATTGCTTATTTACAAGAATAATTCTATATTTAAAAGATTATAAAATTATGTGAAGCAACTATAAATTTGAACTTAGGTTCCCCCAATTTCTCATTCCAACAATATCCTCTGCACCACACCGCAATTCAACGCAACATTATTAGATTGTTATTTAAAGAATAATTCTATATTTAAAAGATTATAAAATTATGTGAAGCAACTATAAATTTGAACTAGGTTCCCCAATTTCTCATTCCAAGTCAATATCCTCTGCACCACACCGCAATCTAACGCAACATTATTAGATTGTTGAGCCACAAGAATAATTCTATATTTAAAAGATTATAAAATTATGTGGCTAAATTCATAAATTTGAACTAGGTTCTCCAATTTCTCAATGTCCACCAAGTCAATATCCACTGCACCACACCGCAATCTAACGCAACATTATTAGATTGCTTATTTACAAGAATAATTCTATTTAAAAGATTAAATGTTAAGGGAAGCTAAACTATAAATTTGAACTAGGTTCCCCAATTTCTCATTCCAAGTCAATATCTCTGCACCACAATTTAATCTAACGCAACATTATTAGATTGCTTATTTACAAGAATAATTCTATATTTAAAAGATTATAAAATTATGTGAAGCAACTATAAATTTGAACTAGGTTCCCCAATTTCTCATTCCAAGTCAATATCTCCTTCATAACCACCGTAAACTTAACGCAACATTATTAGATTGCTTATTTAGCAGAACACCCATATTTAAAAGATTATAAAATTATGAAGCAACTATAAATTTGAACTAGGCCCCCAATTTCTCATTCCAAGTCAATATCCATCAAAATTAATAATCACAATCTAACGAAACATTATTAGATTGCTTATTTACAAGAATAATTCTATATTTAAAAGATTATAAAATTATGGCACAACCATAAATTTGAACTAGTTCTCCAATTTCTCATTCCAAGTCAATATCCACTGTACCACAATTTACAATCTAACTAAATATTATTATCATTATCAACAAGAATAATTCCATATTTAAAAGATTATAAAATTATAAATAACCAAATTTGAACTAGGTTCCCCAATTCCTCATTCCAAGTCAATATCCTCTGCACCACAATTTCAATCTAACGCAACATTATTAGATTGCTTATTTACAAGAATAACTCCCATATTTAAAAGATTATTACAAAATTATGTGAAGCAACCATAAATTTGGAACCTAGTCTCCCAATTTCTCATTCCAAGTCAATATCCACTGTAATTAACACCGCAACCATAATTAAACATTATTAGATTGCTTATTTACAAGAATAATTTATATTTAAAAGATTATAAAATTATGTGAAGCAACTATAAATTTGAACTAGGTTCCCCAATTTCTCATTCCAAGTCATCCACTGCAATTAATAATTTAACTAACGCAACATTATTAGATTGCTTATTTACAAGAATAATTCTATATTTAAAAGATTATAAAATTACAGGAAGCAACTATAAATTTGAACCAGGTTCTCCAATTTCTCATTCCAAGTCAATATCCACTGCACCACACCGCAATCTAACGCAACATTATTAGATTGCTTATTTACAAGAATAATTCCTATATTTAAAAGATTATAAATTATGTAAATAACCATAAATTTGAACTAGGTTCCCCCAATTTCTCATTCCAAGTCAATATCCTTGCACCACACCGCAATTTGAACGTAACATTATTAGATTACTACTACAAGAATAATTCTATATTTAAAAGATTATAAAATTATGAAGCAACTATAAATTCTGAACTAGGTTCCCCAATTTCTCATTCCAAGTCAATATCCTCTGCACCACACCGCAATCTAACGCAACATTATTAGATTGCTTATTTACAAGAATAATTCTATATTTAAAAGATTATAAAATTATGTGAAGCAACTATAAATTTGAACCAGGTTCCCCAATTTCTCATTCCAAGTCAATATCTCCACCAATAATCACAATCTAACGCAACATTATTAGATTGCTTATTTACAAGAATAATTCTATATTTAAAAGATTATAAAAATTATGTGAAGCAACGATAAATTTGAACTAGGTTCCCCAATTCCTCATTCCAAGTCAATATCTCTTCTACCCACCTAGTAATCTAACGCAACATTATTAGATTGCTTATTTACAAGAATAATTCTATATTTAAAAGATTATAAAATTATGTGAAGCAACTATAAATTTAACTAGGTTCCCCAATTTCTCATTCCAAGTCAATATCCTCTGCACCACACCGCAATCTAACGCAACATTATTAGATTGCTTATTTGAGCAAGAATAATTCTATATTTAAAAGATTATAAAATTATGTGAAGCAACTATAAATTTGAACTAAAATGTAATCTCTCATTCCAAGTCAATATCCTCTGCACCACACCGCAATCTAACGCAACATTATTAGATTGCTTATTTACAAGAATAATTCTATATTTAAAAGATTATAAAATTATGTGAAGCAACTATAAATTTGAACTAGGTTCCCCAATTTCTCATTCCAAGTCAATATCTCTGTAAACAATCGTTAATCTAACGCAACATTATTAGATTGCTTATTTACAAGAATAATTCTATATTTAAAAGATTATAAAATTATGTGAAGCAACTATAAATTTGAACTAGGCTCCCCAATTTCTCATTCCAAGTCAATATCCACTGCACCACACCGCAATTCAACGCAACATTATTAGATTGCTTTTATTTACAAGAATAATTCTATATTTAAAAGATTATAAAAGTATGTGCAGCAACTATAAATTTGAACTAGGTTCCCCAATTTCTCATTCCAAGTCAATATCCATCAAACACCACACCGCAATTCATAATCTAAATATTTATTAGATTGCTTATTTACAAGAATAATTCTATATTTAAAAGATTATAAAAGTATGGAAGCAACTACAAATTTGAACTAGTTCCCCAATTTCTCATTCCAAGTCAATATCCACTGCACCACACCGGCAATCTAACGCAACATTATTAGATTGCTTATTTATAAAGAATAATTCCATATTTAAAAGATTATAAAAGTATGTGAAGCAACTATAAATTTGAACTAGGTTCTCTCAATTTCTCATTCCAAGTCAATATCCACTGTACCACACCGCAATCTAACGCAACATTAATAGATTGCTTATTTACAAGAATAATCTTATATTTAAAAGATTATAAATGGCAAAGAAGCAACTATAAATTTGAACTAGGTTCCCCAATCTCTCATTCCAAGTCAATATCCACTGCACCACACCGCAATCTAACGCAACATTATTAGATTGCTTATTTACAAGAATAATTCTATATCAGCAAGATTATAAAATTATGTGGAAGCAAACTATAAATTTGAACTAGGTTCCCCAATTTCTCATTCCAAGTCAATATCCACTGCACCACACCGCAATCTAACGTAACATTATTAGATTGCTTATTTACAAGAATAATTCTATATTTAAAAGATTATAAAATTATGTGAAGCAACTATAAATTTGAACTAGGCTCTCCAATTCCTCATTCCAAGTCAATATCCACTGCACCACACCGCAATCTAACGTAACATTATTAGATTGCTTGCCACAAGAATAATTCTATATTTAAAAGATTATAAAATTATGTGAAGCAACTATAAATTTGAACTAGGTTCCCCAATTTCTCATTCCAAGTCAATATCCACTGCACCACACCGCAATCTAACGTAACATTATTAGATTGCTTATTTACAAGAATAATTCTATATTTAAAAGATTATAAAATTATGTGAAGCAAACTATAAATTTGAACTAGGTTCCCCAATTTCTCATTCCAAGTCAATATCTGATTGCACACACTGCAATAACTAACGTAACATTATTAGATTGCTTATTTACAAGAATAATTCTATATTTAAAAGATTATAAAAAGTATGTGAAGCAACTATAAATTTGAACTAGGTTCCCCAATTTCTCATTCCAAGTCATTATCCACTGTGAATTAACACCGTAATCTAACGCAACATTATTAGATTGCTTATTTACAAGAATAATTCTATATTTAAAAGATTATAAAAGTATGTGAAGCAACTATAAATTTGAACTAGGTTCCCCAATTTCTCATTCCAAGTCAATATCCACTGCACCACACCGCAATCTAACGCAACATTATTAGATTGCTTATTTACAAGAATAATTCTATATTTAAAAGATTAGTAAAAGTATGTGAAGCAACTATAAATTTGAACTAGGTTCCCCAATTTTCGCCATTCCAAGTCAATATCCACTGCACCACACCGCAATCTAATTCATATTAGATTGCTTATTTACAAGAATAATTCTATATTTAAAAGATTATAAAATTATGTGAAGCAACTATAAATTTGAACTAGGTTCTCCAATTTCTCATTCCAAGTCAATATCCACTGCACCACACCGCAACTAACGCAACATTATTAGATTGTTTATTTACAAGAATAATGAATTTATATTTAAAAAAGATTATAAAATTCGTGAAGCAACTATAAATTTGAACTAGGTTCCCCAATTTCTCATTCCAAGTCAATATCCACTGCACCACACCGCAATCTAACGCAACATTATTAGATTGCTTATTTACAAGAATAATTCTATATTTAAAAGATTATAAAAGTATGTGAAGCACCAAATTTGAACTCGGGGTTCTCAATTTCTCATTCCAAGTCAATATCCACTGCACTGATCACAATCTAACGCAACATTATTAGATTGCTTATTTGTTTATGAATAATTCCTCATATTTAAAGATTATAAAAGTATGTGAAGCAACTATAAATTTGAACTAGGTTCCCCACTTTCATTCTGTCAATACTCCACTGCACTATATACTAACTAACGCAACATTATTAGATTGCTTATTTACAAGAATAATTCTATATTTAAAAGATTATAAAAGTATGTGAAGCAACTAAAATTCTTGAACTAGGTTCCCAATTTCTCATTCCAAGTCAATATCCATCAGACCACACCGCAACTTAACGCAACATTATTAGATTGCTTATTTACAAGAATAATTCTATATTTAAAAGATTATAAAAGTATGTGAAGCAACTATAAATTTAAACTAGGTTCTCCAATTTCTCATTCCAAGTCAATATCCACTGCACCACACCCCGCAATCTAACGAACATTATTAGATTGCTTATTTACAAGAATAATTCTATATTTAAAAGATTATAAAATTATGAAGCAACTATAAATTTGAACTAGGTTCCCAATTCCTCATTCCAAGTCAATATCCACTGTACCCACACCCAATTCAACGTAACATTATTAGATTGCTTATTTACAAGAATAATTCTATATTTAAAAGATTATAAAAGTATGTGAAGCAACTATAAATTTGAACTCGGCTCCCCAATTTCTCATTCCAAGTCAATATCCACTGCACCACACCGCAATCTAACGTAACATTATTAGATTGCTTATTTACAAGAATAATTCTATATTTAAAAGATTAATATAAATGTGAAGTAACCATAATTTTGAACTAGGTTCCCCAATTTCCTCATTCCAAGTCAATATCCACTGCACCACACCGCAATCTAACGTAACATTAGATTGCTTATTTACAAGAATAATTCTATATTTAAAAGATTATAAAAGTATGTGCAGCAACTATAAATTTGAACTAGCTCCCAATTTCTCATTCCAAGTCAATATCCATCATAATTAACACCTAATCTAATCTAACATTATTAGATTGCTTATTTACAAGAATAATTCTATATTTAAAAGATTATAAAATTATGAAGCAACTATAAATTTGAACTAGGTTCTCCAATTTCTCATTCCAAGTCAATATCCACTGCACCACACTCATAATCTAACGTAACATTATTAGATTGCTTATTTACAAGAATAATTCTATATTTAAAAGATTATAAAATTATGTAAAGCAACTATAAATTTGAACTAGGTTCTCCAGAATTTCTGTTCCAAGTCAATATCCACTGCACCACACCGGCAATCTAACGTAACATTATTAGATTGCTTATTTACAAGAATAATTCTATATTTAAAAGATTATAAAATTATGTGAAGCAACTATAAATTTGAACTAGGTTCCCAATTCCTCATTCCAAGTCAATATCCACTGCACCACACCGCAATCTAACGTAACATTATTAGATTGCTTATTTACAAGAATAATTCTATATTTAAAAGATTATAAAATTATGTACAACTATAAATTTGAACTAGGTTCCCCAATTTCTCATTCCCAAGTCAATATCCACTGCACCACACCGCAATCTAACGTAACATTATTAGATTGCTTATTTACAAGAATAATTCTATATTTAAAAGATTATAAAATTATGTGAAGCAACTATAAATTTGAACTAGGTTCTCCAATTTCTCATTCCAAGTCAATATCCACTGCACCACACCGTAATCTAATTAAACATTATTAGATTGCTTATTTACAAGAATAATTCTATATTTAAAAGATTATAAAATTATGAAGCAACTATAAATTTGAACTAGGTTCCCCAATTTCTCATTCCAAGTCAATATCCACTGCACTCATACCGCAACTAACGCAACATTATTAGATTGCTTATTTACAAGAATAATTCTATATTTAAGATTATAAAATATGTGAAGCAACCATAAATTTGAACCAGGCCCCCCAATTTCCTCATTCCAAGTCAATATCCACTGCACCACACACCGCAATCCAACGCAACATTATTAGATTGCTTATTTACAAGAATAATTCTATATTTAAAAGATTATAAAAGTATGCAGCAACTATAAATTTGAACTAGGTTCCCCAATTCCTCATTCCAAGTCAACATCCACTGCACCACACCGTTAACTAACGCAACATTATTAGATTGCTTATTTACAAGAATAATTCTATATTTAAAAGATTATAAAAGTATGTGGCTAACTATAAATTTGAACTAGGTTCCCCAATTTCTCATTCCAAGTCAATATCCACTGCACCAACATCTAACTAACGCAACATTATTAGATTGCTTATTTACAAGAATAATTCTATATTTAAAAGATTATAAAAATTGCGTGCCAACTATAAATTTGAACTAGGTTCCCCAATTTCTCATTCCAAGTCAATATCCACTGCACTACACCGCAATCTAACGCAACATTATTAGATTGCTTATTTACAAGAATAATTCTATATTTAAAAGATTATAAAATTATGAAGCAACTATAAATTTGAACTAGGTTCCCCAATTTCTCATTCCAAGTCAATATCCACTGCACCACACCGCAACTCAACGCAACATTATTAGATTGCTTATTTACAAGAATAATTCTATATTTAAAAGATTATAAAATTATGTGAAGCAACTATAAATTTGAACTAGGTTCCCCAATTTCTCATTCCAAGTCAATATCCACTGCACCACACCGCAATCTAACGCAACATTATTAGATTGCTTAGTTTACAAGAATAATTCATATTTAAAAGATTATAAAATTATGTGAAGCAACTATAAATTTGAACCAGCTCCCAATTCCTCATTCCAAGTCAATATCCACTGCACCACACCGCAATCTAACGCAACATTATTAGATTGCTTATTTACAAGAATAATTTATATTTAAAAGATTATAAAATTAGCAGAAGCAACTATAAATTTGAACTAGGCTCCCTAATTTCTCATTCCAAGTCAATATCCATCATAATATCACACCGCAATCTAACGCAACATTATTAGATTGCTTATTTACAAGAATAATTCTATATATTTAAAAGATTATAAAAGTATGTGAAGCAACTATAAATTTGAACTAGGCTCCCAATTTCTCATTCCAAGTCAATATCCACTGCACCACACCGCAATCTAACGCAACATTATTAGATTGCTTATTTACAAGAATAATTCTATATTTAAAAGATTATAAAAGTATGTGCAGCAACTATAAATTTGAACTAGGTTCCTCAATTTCCTCATTCCAAGTCAATATCCACTGCACCACACCGTAACTAACGCAACATTATTAGATTGCTTATTTACAAGAATAATTCTATATTTAAAAGATTATAAAATTATGTGAAGCAACTATAAATTTGAACTAGGTTCCCCAATTTCCATTCCAAGTCAATATCCATCAATGTTATTGACCGCAATCTAACGCAACATTATTAGATTGCTTATTTACAAGAATAATTCCTACATATTTAAAAGATTATGTAAATTTATGTGAAGCAACTATAAATTTGAACCAGGCTCCCCAATTTCTCATTCCAAGTCAATATCCACGTAACACCACACCGCAATCTAACGCAACATTATTAGATTGTTTATTTACAAATAATTCTATATTTAAAAGATTATAAAATTATGTGAAGCAACTATAAATTTGAACTAGGTTCCCAATTTCTCATTCCAAGTCAATATCCACTGCACCACACCGCAATCTAACGCAACATTATTAGATTGCTTATTTACAAGAATACCCATATTTAAAAGATTATGAAATTATGTGAAGTGAACCATAAATTTGAACTAGGTTCCCCAATTTTCATTCCAAGTCAATATCCACTGCACCACACCGCAATCTAACGCAACATTATTAGATTGCTTATTTACAAGAATAATTCTATATTTAAAAGATTATAAAATTATGTGAAGCAACTATAAATTTGAACTAGGTTCCCCAATTCCTCATTCCAAGTCAATATCCACTGCACCACACCGCAATCTAACGTAACATTATTAGATTGGGTTATTTACAAGAATAATTCTATATTTAAAAGATTATAAAAGTATGTGAAGCAACTATAAATTTGAACTAGGCTCCCCAATTTCTCATTCCAAGTCAATATCCACTGCACCACACCGCACCCAGCGCAACATTATTAGATTGCTTATTTACAAGAATAATTCTATATTTAAAAGATTATAAAAGTATGTGCAACAATTTATAATTGAATTAGTTCCTACTTTCTGTTCCAGCCAATATCTCCACCTGCAATTCAACGCAACATTATTAGATTGCTTATTTACAAGAATAATTTAATATTTAAAAGATTATAAAAGTATGTGAAGCAACTATAAATTTGAACTAGGTTCTCTAATTTTCATTCCTAAGTCAATATCCACTGCACCACACTGCGAATCTAACGCAACATTATTAGATTGCTTATTTACAAGAATAATTCCATATTTAAAAGATTATAAAATTATGTGAAGCAATTCATAAATTTGAACCAGGTTCCCCAATTTCTCATTCCAAGTCAATATCCACTGCACCACACCGCAATCTAACGCAACATTATTAGATTGCTTATTTACAAGAATAATTCTATATTTAAAAGATTATAAAATTATGTGAAGCAACTATAAAATTTGAACTAGGTTCCCCAATTTCTCATTCCAAGTCAATATCCACTGCACCACACCCCAATCTAACGCAACATTATTAGATTGCTTATTTACAAGAATAATTCTATATTTAAAAGATTATAAAATTATGTGAAGCAACTATAAATTTGAACTAGGTTCCTCAATTTCTCATTCCAAGTCAATATCCACTGCACCACACCGCAATTCAACGTAACATTATTAGATTGCTTATTTACAAGAATAATTCTATATTTAAAAGATTATAAAATTATGTGAAGCAACTATAAATTTGAACTAGGTTCTTCAATTTCTCATTCCAAGTCAATATCCACTGCACCACACCCTCTAGTAATCTAACGCAACATTATTAGATTGCTTATTTACAAGAATAATTCTATATTTAAAAGATTATAAAAATTATGTGAAGCAACTATAAATTTGAACTAGGTTCCCCAATTTCTCATTCCAAGTCAATCACTGCACCACACTCTAATTCAACGTAACATTATTAGATTGCTTATTTACAAGAATAATTCTATATTTAAAAGATTATAAAATTATGTGAAGCAACTATAAATTTGAACTAGGCTCCCGAATTCCCTCATTCCAAGTCAATATCCATCAGACCACACCGCAATCTAACGTAACATTATTAGATTGCTTATTTACAAGAATAATTCTATATTTAAAAGATTATAAAATTATGTGAAGCAACTATAAATTTGAACTAGGTTCCCCAATTTCTCATTCCAAGTCAATATCCACTGCACCACACCGCAATCTAACGTAACATTATTAGATTGCTTATTTACAAGAATAATTCTATATTTAAAAGATTATAAAATTATGAAGCAACTATAAACTTGAACCAGGTTCCCCCAATTTCTCATTCCAAGTCAATATCCACTGCACCACACCGCAATCTAACGCAACATTATTAGATTGCTTATTTACAAGAATAATTCTATATTTAAAAGATTATAAAATTATGTGAAGCAACTATAAATTTGAACTAGGTTCCCCAATTTCCTCATTCCAAGTCAATATCCACTGTGTGACCACACCGCAATCTAACGTAACATTATTAGATTGCTTATTTACAAGAATAATTCTATATTTAAAAGATTATAAAATTATGTGAAGCAACTATAAATTTGAACTAGGTTCTCCAATTTCTCATTCCAAGTCATTATCCACTGCACCACACCGCAATCTAACGTAACATTATTAGATTGCTTATTTACAAGAATAATTCTATATTTAAAAGATTATAAAATTATGTGAAGCAACTATAAATTTGAACTAGGTTCCCCAATTTCCTCATTCCAAGTCAATATCCACTGCACCACACCGCAATCTAACGTAACATTATTAGATTGCTTATTTACAAGAATAATTCTATATTTAAAAGATTAAAATTATGTGAAGCAGCTATAAATTTGAACTAGGTTCTCCAATTTCTCATTCCAAGTCAATATCCACTGCACCACACAATCTAACGTAACATTATTAGATTGCTTATTTACAGAATAATTCTATATTTAAAAGATTATAAAATTATGTGAAGCAACTATAAATTTGAACTAGGTTCCCCAATTTCTCATTCCAAGTCAATATCTGCACACCGCAATCTAACGCAACATTATTAGATTGCTTATTTACAAGAATAATTCTATATTTAAAAGATTATAAAAGTATGTGAAGCAACTATAAATTTGAACTAGGTTCCCCAATTTCTCATTCCAAGTCAATATCCACTGCACACCGCAATCTAACGTAACATTATTAGATTGCTTATTTACAGAATAATTCTATATTTAAAAGATTATAAAAGTATGTGGGAAGCAACTATAAATTTGAACTAGGTTCCCCAATTTCTCATTCCAAGTCAATATCCACTGCCACACCGCAATCCTAACGTAACATTATTAGATTGCTTATTTACAAGAATAATTCTATATTTAAAAGATTATAAAAGTATGTGAAGCAACTATAAATTTTGAACTAGGTTCCCCAATTTCTCATTCCAAGTCAATATCCACTGCACCACACCGCAATCTAACGTAACATTATTAGATTGCTTATTTACCTAAGAATAATTCTATATTTAAAGATTATAAAAGTATAACAGGAAGCAACTATAAATTTGAACTAGGTTCCCCAATTTCTCATTCAAGTCAATATCTGCTGCACCACTGCAATCTAACGTAACATTATTAGATTGCTTATTTAAGAATAATTCTATATTTAAAAGATTATAAAAGTATGTGAAGCAACTATAAATTTGAACTAGGTTCCCCAATTTCTCATTCCAAGTCAATATCCTGCACCACACCGCAATCTAACGTAACATTATTAGATTGCTTATTTACAGAATAATTCTATATTTAAAAGAAGATTATAAAAGTATGTGAAGCAACTATAAATTTGAACTAGGTTCCCCAATTTCTCATTCCAAGTCAATATCCACTGCACTTTGTAATCACGTAACATTATTAGATTTGCTTATTTAAAGAATAATTCTATGTTTAAAAGATTATAAAATTATGTGAAGCAACTATAAATTTGAGGCCTGGTTCCCCAATTTCTCATTCAAAGTCAATATCCACTGCACTACCGCAATCTAGCATTAACATTATTAGATTGCTTATTTACAAAATAATTCTATATTTAAAAGATTATAAAAGTATGTGAAGCAACTATAAATTTGAACTAGGTTCCCCAATTTCTCATTCCAAGTCAATATCCACTGCACCACACCGCAATCTAACGTAACATTATTAGATTGCTTATTTACAAGAATAATTCTATATTTAAAAGATTATAAAATTATGTGAAGCAACTATAAATTTGAACTAGGTTCTCCACGTTCTTTCATTCAAGTCAATATCCACTGCACCACACACATAATCCCTAACGCAACATTATTAGATTGCTTATTTACAAGAATAATTCTATATTTAAGACAAAATTATGTGAAATAACTATAAATTTGAACTAGGTTCCCCAATTTCTCATTCCAAGTCAATATCCACTGCACCACACACACCAATCTAGCAACATTATTAGATTGCTTATTTACAAAATAATTCTATGTTTAAAAGATTATAAAATTATGTGAAGCAACTATAAATTTGAACTAGGTTCCCCAATTTCTCATTCCAAGTCAATATCACTGCACCACACCGCAATCTGTATAAAACATTATTAGATTGCTTATTTACAAGAATAATTCTATATTTAAAAGATTATAAAATTATGTGGTAACTATAAGTGAAACTAGGTTCCCCAATTTCTCATTCCAAGTCAATATCTTTCCTGCATAAATCTAGTAACATTATTAGATTGCTTATTTCAAGAATAATTCTATATTTAAAAGATTATAAAAGTATGTGAAGCAACTATAAATTTGAACTAGGTTCTCCAATTTCTCATTCCAAGTCAATATCCACTGCACCACCTGCCAAAATCCTTAACTTTTATTAGATTGCTTATTTACAAGAATAATTCTATATTTAAAAGATTATAAAATTATGTGAAGCAACTATAAATTTGAACTAGGTTCTCCAATTTCTCATTCCAAGTCAATATCCTCTGCACCACCGCAATCCCTAGCAACATTATTAGATTGCTTATTTACAAGAATAATTCTATATTTAAAAGATTATAAAATTATGTGTTTTCATATAAATTTGAACTAGTTCCCCCAAATTTCATTCCAAGTCAATATCCTCTTTGCAATCTAACGCAACAATATTAGATTGCTTATTTACCTGAAATAATTCTATATTTAAAAGATTATAAAATTATGTGAAGCAACTATAAATTTGAACTAGGTTCCCCAATTTCTGTTCAAGTCATCTCCTGCATACCGCAATCTAACGCAACATTATTAGATTGCTTATTTCTCAAGAATAATTATATTTAAAGATTATAAAGTGTCTGAGCAACATGTAAATTTGAACTAGACTCCCAATTTCTCATTCCAAGTCAATATCCACTGCACCACACCGCAATCTATTGTAACATTAATGCATGATTGTATTTACAAGAATAATTCTATATTAAAAGATTATAAAATTATATGAAGCAACTATAAATTTGACTAGGTTCCCCAATTTATATTCAGATCAATATCACACTACTTACCTGTAATCTAACGTAACATTATTAGATTGCTTATTTACAAATAATTCTATATTTAAGATATAAAAGTATGTGAAAGCAAAAACTATAAATTTGAACTAGGTTCTCCAATTTCTCATTCAGAAGTCATCCACTGCACCACACATGATACTTTGTATTATTCAGTTGCTTATTTAAAATAATTCTATATTTAAAAGATTATAAAATTATGTGAAGCAACTATAAATTTGAACTAGGTTCCCCAATTTCTCATTCCAAGTCAATATCCACTGCACCACACCGCAAGTCTAACGCAACATTATTGAATTGTATTACAAGAATAATTCTATATTTAAAGATTATAAAATTATGTGAAGCAACTATAAATTTGAACTAGGCTCCCCAATTTCTCATTTGATCAATATCCACTGCACCACACCGCAATCTAACGCAACATTATTAGATTGTGACTATAAGAATAATTCTATATTTAAAGATTATAAAATTATGTGAAGCAACTATAAATTTGAACTAGGTTCCCCCAATTTCTCATTCCAAGTCAATATCCTCTGCACCACACCAATCTAACGTAACATTTATTGATTGGCAATACCTGGGAAGATAATTCCTGTTTAAGATTGCAAATTATGTGAGCAACTGATTTGAACTAGGTTCCCCAATTTTATGAACATTCCAAGTCAATATCCACTGCCACCGCAATCTAACGTAACATTGATAGATTGTATTTTAAAGAATAATTCTATATTAAAGATTATAAAAGTATGGTAACTATAAATTTGAACTAGGTTCTCCAATTTCTCATTCCAAGTCAATATCCACTACCACACCCAATCTAACGCAACATTATTAGATTGCTTATTTACTAAGAATAATTCTATATTTAAAAAGTTATAAAATTATGTAGGAAGCAACTATAAATTTAGACTGATTTTAATTTCTCAGTGAATCAATATCCTCTCTTATACATAAATCCTAACGACATTTGTTAGTTGCTTATTTAAGAATAATTCTATATTTAAAAGATTATAAAATTATGTGAAGCAACTATAAATTTGAACTAGGCTCCCCACAATTTCTCATTTAAGTCAATATCCACTGCACACACCGCAATCTAACGCAACATTATTAGATTGCTTATTTACAAAATAATTCTATATTTAAAAGATTATACATTATGTGAAGCAACTATAAATTGAAACTGGTTCTCCAATTTCTCATTCCAGGAATCAATATCCACTGCATACATAATCATATAACATTATTAGATTGCTTATTTATAAAATAATTCTATATTTAAAGATTATGATATTATTGACTTAACTATAGGTGAACTAGTTCCCCAATTTCTCATTCCAAATTAATCTCTGCACCACACATAATCAACGTAACATTATTGAATTGCTTATTTACAAGAATAATTCTATATTTAAGGGGTGTAAAAGTATGTAGGAAGCAACTATAAATTTGAACTGGATTACAATTTCTCATTCCAAAATTAATATCATCTGCCACCGCAATCTAACGCAACATTATTAGATTGCTTATTTACAGAATAATTCTATATTTAAAAGATTATAAAATTATGTGAAGCAACTATAAATTTGAACTAGGTTCCCCAATTTCTCATTCCAAGTCAATATCCACTGCACCACACCGCAATCTAACGCAACATTGTTAAGATTGCTTATTTACAAGAATAATTCTATATTTAAAAGATTATAAAATTATGTGAAGCAACTATAAATTTGAACCAAACAATTTGTTCAAGTCAATATCCACTGCCACCGCAATCTAACGCAACATTATTAGATTGCTTATTTACTAAGAATAATTCTATATTTAAAAGATTATAAAATTATGTGAAGCAACTATAAATTTGAATAAGTTCTCCAATTTCTCATTAGTCAATATCCATACTTACACACGTCTAGCAACATTATTAGATTGCTTATTTACTAAGAATAATTCTATATTTAAAGATTTATAAAATTATGTGAGCAACTATAAATTTGAACTAGATACTGATTTCTCATTCCAAGTCAATATCCATACTGCACATAATCTAACAACATTATTAGATTGCTTATTTTCGAAATAATTCTATATTTAAAAAAGATTATAAAAGTATGTAGAAGCAACTATAAGTTGAACTAGGTTCTCAATTTCTCATTCCAAGTCAATATCCACTGCACCATAGCAATCTAACGCAACATTATTAGATTGCTTATTTACAAGAATAATTCTATGTTAAAGATTATAAAATTATAACGACAACTATAAATTTGAACTAGGCTCCCCAATTTCTCATTCCAAGTCAATATCCATACTTTTACATAATCCTAGCATAACATTATTAGATTGTATTACAAGAATAATTCTATATTTAAAGATTATAAAATTTTAGAAGCAACTATAAATTTGAACTAGGTTCTCCAATTTCTCATTCCAAGTCAATATCCCTTACTTTTAATCCTAACGCAACATTATTAGACCTTCTTCCTAAGAATAATTCTATATTTAAAAGATTATAAAATTATGTGAAGCAACTATAAATTTGAACTAGGTTCTCCAATTTCTCATTTCAAGTCAATATCCACTGCACCACATGATCTAATAACATTATTGGTCCTTGTTACAAGAATAATTCTATATTTAAAGATTATAAAATTATGTGAAGCAACTTCTCTGCAATTTGAACTAGGTTAATTTCTCATTCCAAGTCAATATCCACTGCACCACACCGCAGTCTAACGCAACATTATTAGATTGCTTGTTACAAAATAATTCTATATTTAAAAGATTATAAAATTATGTGAAGCAACTATAAATTTGAACTAGGTTCTCCCAATTTCTCATTCCAAGTCAATATCCACTGCACCACACCGCAATCTAACGCAACATTGATGAATTGCTTATTTACAAGAATAATTCTGTATTTAAAGATGCAAAAGTATGTGAAGCAACTATAAATTTGAACTAGGTTCTCAATTTCTCATTGAGTCAATATCACTGCACCACACCGCAATCTAACGCAACATTATTAGATTGCTTATTTATAAGAATAATTCTATATTTAAAAGATTATAAAATGTTGACAACTATAAATTTGAACTAGGTTCCCCAATTTCTCATTCAGAGTCAATATCCTGCCACACCGTCAACAGTATTGATTGCTTATTTAAGAATAATTCTATATTTAAAAGATTATAAATTATGCAAACAACTATAAATTTGAACTAAATACAATTTCTCATTCCAAGTCAATATCCACTGCACCACCGCAATCTAACGCAACATTATTCAGTTGCTTATTTAGAGTAATTCTATATTTAAAAGATTATAAAATTATGTGAAGCAACTACTAAATTTGAACTAGGCTCCCCAGTTTCTCATTCCAAGTCAATAATAACACTTACACCGCAATCTAATTATAATGGGTGCTTATTTACAAGAATAATTCTATATTTAAAATTATAAAATTGCTGACTATTCTGGTGTTCCCAGTTCCCCAAATTTCTCAAATGCCAAGTCAATATCCTCTGCACCACACTTTTGCCAATCTAACGTAACATTATTGGTGCTTATTTACTAAGAGAATAATTCTATATTTAAAAATTTATAAAATTATGTGAGCATATAAATTTGAACTAGGTTTCTCCAATTTCTCATTCCAGTCATCATCACTGCACACACCGCAATCTAACGCAACATTATTAGATTGCTTATTTACAAGAATAATTCTATATTTGCAAAATTATAAAAGTATGTGAAGCAACTATAAATTTGAACTAGGTTCCCCAATTTCTCATTCCAAGTCAATATCCTCTGCCACCGCAATCTAACGTAACCTTCAGTATGAATTGTATTTACTGAAATAATTCTATATTTAAAGATTATAGTATGTAAACAACTATAAATTTGAACTAGGTTCCCCAATTTCTCATTCCAAGTCAATATCCTCTGCACCACACCGCAATCTAACGTAACATTATTAGATTGTGACCCCTGAAATAATTCTATATTTGAATTATAAAAATTATGTGATAACTATAAATTTGAACTAGTTCCCAATTTCTCATTCCAAGTCAATATCCTCTGCACCACACCGCAATCTAACGTAACATTATTAGATTGCTTATTTATAAGAATAATTCTATATTTAAAGATTATAAAAATTGTATGACAAACTATGAAGATTTAGTTGAGTTTTAATTTCTCATTGCAAGTCAATATCCACTGCACCACCGCAATCTATTTTTAACATTGTCAGTTGCTTATTCACAAAATAATTCTATGTTAAAAAGATTATAAAAGTATGTGCAGCAACTACAAATTGAACTAGGTTCCCCAAATTTTCATTTCAGTCATCTATCCACTGCACCACACCGCAATCTAACGCAACATTATTAAGTTGCTTATTTACAAGAATAATTCTATATTTAAAGATTATAAAAGTATGTAGGCTTTCTTCTGGGTCATTTAGGTTCCCCAATTCTCATTCCAAGTCAATATCCACTGCACCACACCGCAATCTAACGCAACATTATTAGATTGCTTATTTACAAGAATAATTCTATATTTAAAGATTATACAAATTATATTGAAGCAACTATCTTTAATTCCATTCATTTCAACTTTCATTAAGTCAATATCACCTTTACCGCAATCTAGCAACATTTATGATTGCTTTATTTGAGCATTCATAACAAAGTTATAAATATGAAACAACTATGAAAATTTGAACTGAGATTGTTTCTCATTCAAGTCAATATCACTGCTTTGCATTCATGTAACATTATTGATTACTTATTGCAAGAAACAATTCTATATTTGAAAGATGCCATAAAATTGTGAGCAACTGTACATTAGGCAGTTTAATTTCTCTTAAACAGTATTATCACCTTTCTACATGCAACCAGCAACATTATTTAAATTGCTTTAACTTCTGAGATAGTTTCTATATTTGATTATAAAAGTATATTTAAACAACTATAAATTTGAACTAAGTTTAATTTCTCATTCAAGTCAATATCCACTGCACCGCAATCTAACGCAAACATTATTAGATTGCTTATTTACAAGAATAATTCTATATTTAAAAGATTATAAAATTATGTGAAGCAACTATAAATTTGAACTGGTTCCCCAAATTTCTCATTCCAAAGTCAATATCCACTGCACGCAATCCCTAACCATAACATTATTAGGTCACTTGTTACAGAATAATTCTATATTTAAAAGATTATAAAAGTATGTGAAGCAACTATAAAATTACAGACAAATGCAATTTCTCATTCCAAGTCTAAATATCCACTGCACCACCGCAATCTAACGCAACATTATTAGATTGCTTATTTACAAGAATAATTCTATATTTAAAAGATTATAAAAGTATGTGAAGCAACTACTCTTGAACTAGGTTCCCCAATTTCTCTCATTCCAAGTCAATATCCACTGCACCACACACATAATCCTAGCAACATTATTAGATTGCTTATTTACAAGAATAATTCTATATTTAAAAGATTATAAAATTATGTGAAGCAACTATAAATTGAACTAGGTTTCACAATTTCTCATTCCAAGTGTCCTCACACACATAATCTAAAAAGCAACATTATTAGATTGTATTTACAGAGCAAAATTCTATATTTAAAAGATTATAAAATTATGTGAAGCAACTATAAATTTGAACTAGGTTCCCCAATTTCTCATTCCAAGTCAATATCCACTGCACCACACACACACTTAAATCTAACGCAACATTATTGGGTGCTTATTTACAAGAATAATTCTATATTTAAAAGATTATAAAATTGTATGAAGCAACTATAAATTTGAACTAGGTTCCCCAATTTCTCATTCCAAGTCAATATCCACTGCACCACACCGCAATCTAACGCAACATTATTAGATTGCTTATTTACAAGAATAATTCTATGTTTAAAGATTATAAAAATTATGTGAAGCAACTATAAATTTGAACTAGGTTCCCAATTTCTCATTCCAAGTCAATATCCACTGCCACATAGCAATCTAACGCAACATTATTAGATTGCTTGACATAAGAATAATTCTATATTTAAAAGATTATAAAATTATGTGAAGCAACTATAAATTTGAACTAGGTTCCCTAATTTCTGTTCAAGTCAATATCCACTGCACCACACATAAATCTAACGCAACATTATATGGATGCTTATTTAAGAATAATTCTATATTTAAAAGATTATAAAATTATGTGAAGCAACTATAAATTTGAACTAGGTTCTCCAATTTCTCATTCCAAGTCAATATCCACTGCACCACACCGCAATCTCCTTAAACATTATTAGATTGCTTATTTACAGAATAATTCTATATTTAAAGATTATAAGAGTATATGTGGAGAAGCAACTACTCTATAAATTTGAACTAGGTTCTCAATTTCTCATTCCAAGTCAATATCCACTGCACCACCGCAATCTAACGCAACATTATTAAGTTAGCATTTTAAGAATAATTCTATATTTAAAAAGATTATATTAAAAATTATGTGAAACAACTATAAATTTAGACTAGGCTCCCCAATTTCTCATTTCAAGTCAGCAATATCACTACCACACGCAATCCTAACGCAACATTTAGTGGGTGCTTATTTAAGAATAATTCTATATTTAAAAGATTATAAAATTATGTGAAGCAACTATAAATTTGAACTAGGTTCCCCAATTTCTCATTCCAAGTCAATATCCACTGCCACACACCGCAATCACTAACGCAACATTGATGATTGCTTATTTACAGAATATTCTATATTTAAAAGATTATAAAAGTATGTGAAGCAACTATAAATTTGAACTAGGTTCCCAATTTCTCATTCAGAAGTCAATATCTGCACCACACCGCAATCTAACGCAACATTATTAGATTGCTTATTTACAGAATAATTCTATATTTTAAAAGATTATATAATTATGTGAAGCAACTATAAATTTGAACTAGGTTCCCCAATTTCTCTCTGTAATTCCAAATTAATATCACTGCCACACATGATAACGCAACATTGACAGTTAACTTCCATTTATAAAGAATAATTCTATATTTAAAAGATTATAAAAGTATGTGAAGCAACTATAAATTTGAACTAGGTTCCCAATTTCTCATTTCAAGTCAACATCACACACCGCAATCTAACGCAACATTATTAGATTGCTTATTTTGAAATAATTCTATATTTAAAAGATTATAAAATTATGTGAAGCAACTATAGATTTGAACTAGGTTCCCCAATTTCTCATTCCAAGTCAATATCCACTGCCACACCGCAATCTAACGCAACATTTATTGAATTGTATTTATAAAAATATTATATTTAAAAGATTGTAAAAAGTATGTGAAGCAACTATAAATTTGAACTAGGTTCCCAATTTCTCATTCCAAGTCAATATCCACTGCACACCGCAATCTAACATGTATTATTAGATTGCTTATTTTAAGAATAATTCTATAATTTAAAAGATTATAAAATTATGTGAAGCAACTATAAATTTGAACTAGGTTCCCCAATTTCTCATTCCAAGTCAATATCCACTGCACCACACACATAATCTAACAAACATTAGATTGCTTATTTACAAGAATAATTCTATATTTAAAGATTATAAAAGTATGTGAAGCAACTATAAATTTGAACTAGGTTCCCAATTTCTCATTCCAAGTCAATATCCCTTACTTACATATAAATCCTTTTATTATTAGATTGTATTTACCTGAATAATTCTATATTTAAAGATTATAAAATTATGTGAAGCAACTATAAATTTGAACTAGGTTCCCCAATTTCTCATTCAAGTCAATATCCACTGCACCACACCGCAATCTAACAACATTATTAGGTGCTTATTTATAAGAATAATTCTATATTTAAAAGATTATAAAAGTATGTGAAGCAACTATAAATTTGAACTAGGTTCCCCAATTTCTCATTCCAAGTCAATATCCACTGCCCCTGCACAATCCTAACGCAACATTAGAAACAGATTGTATTTACAAGAATAATTCTATATTTAAAAGATTATAAAAAAATGTATCAATACAGCAACTACATATAAATTTGAACTAGGTTCTCCAATTTCTCATTCCAAGTCAATATCCACTGCACCACACCCCCGCAATCTATTTTAATTATTAGATTGCTTGTTACAAGAATAATTCTATATTTTAAAAGATTATAAAATTATGTGCAGCAACTATAAATTTGAACTAGGTTCTCCAATTTCTCATTCCAAGTCAATATCCTCTGCACCACACCGCAATCTAACGCAACATTATTAGATTGCTTATTTACAAGAATAATTCTATATTTAAAAGATTATAAAAGTATGTGAAGCAACTATAAATTTGAACTAGGTTCCCCAATTTCTCATTCAGAGTCAATATCCACTGCATACACCGCAATCTAACGCAACATTATTAGATTGCTTATTTACAAAGAATAATTCTATATTTAAAGATTATAAAAGTATGTACAGCAACTATAAATTTGAACTAGGTTCTCCAATTTCTCATTCCAAGTCAATATCCACTGCACCACACACCGCAATCTAACGCAAGCATTATTAGATTGCTTATTTACAAGAATAATTCTATATTTAAAAGATTATAAAGTATGTGCAGCAACTATAAATTTGAACTAGGTTCTCCAATTTCTCATTCCAAGTCAATATCCTCTGCCACACCGCAATCTGTAACATTATTAGATTTAACCATTACAAGAATAATTCTATATTTAAAAGATTATAAAAGTATGTGAAGCAACTATAAATTTGAACTAGGTTCTCCAATTTCTCATTCCAAGTCAATATCCTCTGCACCACTGCCGCAATCTGTAACATTGATAGATTGCTTATTTACAGAATAATTCTATATTTAAAAGATTATAAAATTATGTTACGTAGCTATAAATTTGAACTGGGTTCTCCAATTTCTCATTCCAAAGTCAATATCCACTCTGCACCCACCGCAATCACGCAACATTATTAGATTGCTTATTTACAAGAATAATTCTATATTTAAAAGATTATAAAATTATGTGCAGCAACTATAAATTTGAACTAGGTTCTCCAATTTCTCATTCCAAGTCAATATCCTCTGCACCACACATGAAATCTAACATTATTAGATTGTATTTAAGAATAATTCTATATTTAAAAGATTATAAAAGTATGTGCAGCAACTATAAATTTGAACTAGGTTCACAATTTTCTCATTCAAAGTCAATATCCTCTGCACACATATAAATCTATTGTAACATTATTAGATTGCTTATTTACAAGAATAATTCTATATTTAAAAGATTATAAAATTATGTGCAGCAACTATAAATTTTGAACTAGGTTCTCCAATTTCTCATTCAGTCAATATCCTCTGCACCACACGCAATCTAGCAACATTATTAGATTGCTTATTTACAAGAATAATTCTATATTTAAAAGGTGCAAAATTATTGCAGCAACTATAAATTAGAACTGGGTTCTCTGAGAGCCTCACATTCCAAATTAATATCCTCACCACACACCGCAATCCCTAGCACTGTTATTGATTGTGACTGAAATAATTCTATATTTAAAAGATTATAAAATTATATTGCAGCAACTATAAATTTGAACTAGGTTCTCAATTTCTCATTCCAAGTCAATATCCTCTGCACCACACCGCAATCTAACGCAACATTATTAGATTGCTTGTTTACAGAATAATTCACTATATTTAAAAATTATAAAAATTATGTACAGCAACTATAAATTTGAACTAGGTTCTCCAATTTCTCATTCTCCGAGTCAATATCCTCTGCACCACACCGCAATCTAACGCAACATTATTAGATTGCTTATTTATAAGAATAATTCTATATTTAAAAGATTATAAAAGTATGTGCAGCAACTATAAATTTAGCTAGGTTCTCCAATTTCTCATTCCAAGTCAATATCCTCTGCACCACACATAAATCTAACGCAACATTATTAGATTGCTTATTTACAAGAATAATTCTATATTTAAAAGATTATATAAAATTATGTGCAGCAACTATAAATTTGAACTAGGTTCTCCAATTTCTCATTCCAAGTCAATATCCTCTGCACCACACCGCAATCTAGCAACATTATTAGATTGCTTATTTACCAAGAATAATTCTATATTTAAAAGATTATAAAAGTATGTGCAGCAACTATAAATTTGAACTAGGTTCTCCAATTTCTCATTCCAAGTCCAATATCCTCTGCACCACACCGCAATCTAACGCAACATTATTAGATTGCTTATTTACAAGAATAATTCTATATTTAAAAGATTATAAAATTATGTGCAGCAACTATAAATTTGAACTAAGAGTTTCTCCAATTTCTCATTCAAGTCAATATCCACTGCACCACACCGCAATCTAACGCAACATTATTAGATTGCTTATTTACAAGAATAATTCTATATTTAAAAGATTATAAAATTATATTACCTTACAACAACTATAAATTTGAACTAGGTTCTCCAATTTCTCATTCAAAGTCAATATACTGCCTACACCAATCTAACGCAACATTATTAGATTGCTTATTTACAGAATAATTCTATATTTCAAAGATTATAAAATTATGTGCAGCAACTACATAATTTGAACTAGGTTCTCCAATTTCTCCATTCCAAGTCAATATCCACTGCACCACACCGCAATCTAACGCAACATTATTAGATTGCTTATTTACAAGAATAATTCTATATTTAAAAGATTATAAAATTATGTGCAGCAACTATAAATTTGAACTTACGAGTTCTCAATTTTCTCATTCCAAGTCAATATCCACTGCACCACACCGCAATCTAACGCAACATTATTAGATTGCTTATTTACAAAATAATTCTATATTTAAAAGATTATAAAATTATGTTGGCAACTATAAATTTGAACTAGGTTCCCCAAAGTTCTCATTCCAAGTCAATATATGCCTTACTTAATCTAACGCAACATTATTAGATTGCTTATTTACAAGAATAATTCTATATTTAAAAGATTATAAAATTATGTGCAGCAACTATAAATTTGAACTAGTTCTCCAATTTCTCATTCAAGTCAATATCACTGCACCACCGCAATCCTAACGCAACATTAGATTGCTTATTTACAAGAATAATTCTATATTTAAAGATTATAAAATTATGTGCAGCAACTATAAATTTAGACTAGGTTCTCCAATTTCTCATTCAGATATTATCCACTGCACCACACCGCAATCTAACGCAACATTATTAGATTGCTTATTTACAAGAATAATTCTATATTTAAAAGATTATAAAATTATGTGAAGCAACTATAAATTTGAACTAGGTTCCCAATTTCTCATTCCAAGTCAATATCACTGCACTGCACATAATCCTAACGCAACATTATTAGATTGCTTATTTAAGAATAATTCTATATTTAAAAGATTATAAAATTGTGCAGCAACTATAGATTGATTAGGTTCTCCAATTTCTCATTCCAAGTCAATATCCACTGCTACACATAATCTAGCAACATTATTAGATTGCTTATTTACAAAATAAATTATATTTAAGATTATAAAATTATGTGCAGCAACTATAAATTTGAACTAGGTTCTCCAATTTCTCATTCTAAGTCAATATCCACTGCACCACACATAATCTAACGCAACATTATTAGATTGCTTATTTACAAGAATAATTCTATGTTTAAAAGATTATAAAATTATGTGCAGCAACTATAGATTTGAACTAGGTTCAATTTCTCATTTCAAGTCAATATCCACACCGCAATCTAACGCAACATTATTAGATTGCTTATTTATAAAGAATAATTCTATATTTAAAAGATTATAAAATTATGTATTTTAACCTTCATAAATTTGAACTAGGTTCTCCAATTTCTCATTCCAAGTCAATATCCACTGCACCACACACGCAATCTAACGCAACATTATTAGATTGCTTATTTACCAAGAAATAATTCTATATTTAAAAGATTATAAAATTATGTGCAGCAACTATAAATTTGAACTAGGTTCTCCAATTTCTCATTCCAAGTCAATATCCACTGCACCACACATGATCTAGCAACATTATTAGATTGCTTATTTACACAAGAATAATTCTATATTTAAAAGATTATAAAATTATGTGCAGCAACTATAAATTTGAACTAGGTTCTCAATTTCTCATTCAGAGTCAATATCCACTGCACCACACCGCAATCTAACGCAACATTATTAGATTGCTTATTTACAAATAATTCTATATTTAAAAGATTATAAAATTATGGCCAAGCAACTATAAATTTGAACTAGGTTCTCCAATTTCTCATTCCAAGTCAATATCCATAACACACACCAATCTGTAACATTATTAGATTGCTTATTTACAAGAATAATTCTATATTTAAAAAGGTGTAAAATTATGTGCAGCAACTATAAATTTGAACTAGGTTCTCCAATTTCTCATTCCAAGTCAATATCCACTGCACCACACCGCAATCTAACGCAACATTATTAGGTGCTTATTTACAAGAATAATTCTATATTTAAAAGATTATAAAATTATGTGCAGCAACTATAAATTTGAACTAGGCTCCCCAATTTCTCATTCCAAGTCAATATCCACTGCACCACACCGCAATCTAACGCAACATTATTAGATTGCTTATTTACAAGAATAATTCTATATTTAAAAGATTATGAAA
>JBBBDQ010009901.1:0-10587 GCA_037127315.1 Ascarosepion bandense
CATGTTCATTGTAAAAAAAGTGGTTGAAAGTCATAATTGCCGAGCGTATGAAAGGAAAGAGCACATAGAAAATGGTAGATTTATTGTTAGGATTAAGAGGGATAAATAAAAAAAAACCTTTATGGTATTTCATTGTAAGAAAGTGGTTAAAGTTCATAATTGCCGGCGTATGAAAGAAGGAAACACCATAGAAAATACGTATGTTATTATTTGGGATTAAGAGGGATAGTAAAAAAAAAACCTTACTAAGAACTTTATTGTAAAGAAAGTGTTTGAAAGTCATAACTGCCGAAGAGCGTATGAAAGAAGGCACATGAAAATGGTAGGTTATTGTTGGGATTAAGGGGATAGTAAAAAAAAAAACCTTACTATAAAATGACCTTCATTGTAAAGAAAGTGGATGAAGGTCATGGTGCCGAGCGTATGAAAGGAAAACATGAAAATGGTATATTTATTATTTGGGATTCAGATGGATAGTAAAAAAAAAAAAACACTAACTAAGATCTTCATTGTAAAGAAAGTGTTTGAAAGTCATAAGTGCGTACGAAGGAAAGAGCACAAAGAAAATGGTGGTTATCATTTGGGATTAGAGGATGTTAAAAAAAAAAAAACACTGCTTAAGATCTTCATTGTAAAGAAAGTGGTTGAAAGTCATAATTGCCGAGCGTATGAAAGGAAAGAGCACATAGAAAATGGTATATTTGCTTATTTGGGATTAAGAGGGATAGTAAAAAAAAAAACACACCATGACTTTCATTGTAAAAGAAGGTTGAAGATTATAATTGCAGCAGTATGAAGGAAGAGCACATAGAAAATGGTATTTATTATTTGGGATTAAGAGGGATGGCAAAAAAAAAAAAACACTACTTCAGATCTTCATTGTAAAGAAAGTGGTTAAAAGTCATAATTACCGAGCGTAGAGAAAAACACATAAAAGAAACATTTATGTTTAACTATTTGGGATTAAGGATAGTAAAAAAAAAAAAAACACTAACTAAGATCTTCATTGTAAAGAAAAGTGGTTAGAAAGTCTCATTGCAGAAGCATATGAAAGGAAGAGCACATAGAAAATGGTATATTTATTATTTGGGATTAAGAGGGATAATCAAAAAAAAAAAAACCGTACTGAGAACTTCATTGTAAAAAGAAAGTGTTTGAAAGTCATAACTGTTACAATATGAAAAGAAAGAGCACATAGAAAATGGTAGATTTATTATTTGGGATTAAGAGGGATAGTAAAAAAAAAAAAAACACTAACTAAGATCTTCATTGTAAAGAAAGTGGTTGAAAGTCATAATTGCCGAGCGTATGAAAAAAGAGCGCATAGAAAATGGTAGATTTATCATTTGGGATTAAGAGGGATAGTAAAAAAAAACCTTACTATGATAGCCTAGGTTAAAGAAATCAGTTGAAGGTCATAATTGCTGACGTATGAAAGGAAAGAGCACATAGAAAATGATTATGTTTATTATTTGGGATTAAGAGGATAGTAAAAAAAAACACTTACTAAGAACATTTGTAAAGAAAGTGTTTGAGAAATATAGCACCGAGCTTATGAAAGGAAAGAGCTTAGAAAATGGTAGATTTATCATTTGGGATTAAGAGGGATAGTAAAAAAAAAAAAAAACACTAACTAAGACCTTCATTGTAAAGAAAGTGGTTGAAAGTCACATATTGTAAGGTATTATGAAAGGAAAGAGCACATAGAAAATGGTATATTTATTATTTGGGATTAAGAGGGATAGTAAAAAAAAAAAACACTAACGAAGACCTTGCATTGTAAAGAAAGTGGTGGAAAGTCATAATTGCTAGCTTATGAAAGGAAAAATAAAATGAATATGGTATATTTATTATTTGGGATTAAGAGGGATAGTAAAAAAAAAAACACTAACGAAGACAATAAATTCATGAAAAGTGGTGGAAAGTCATAATTTGCCTAACCTCGAAAGGAAAATTTTGCATAAAATGACTGCTATTATTTGGGATTAAGAGGGATATGTAGTAAAAAAACCTTACTAAGAACTTCATTGTAAAAGAAAGTGTTTCAAAGTCATAACTGCCGAGCTTATGAAAGAAGGAAGCACATAGAAAATGGTAGATTTATCATTTTGGGATTAAGAGGGATAGTAAAAAAAAAAAAAAGAAAAATAACTAAGATCTTCATTGTAAAGAAAGTGTTTGAAAGTCATAAGTGCCGGCCGTATGAAAGGAAAGAGCACATAGAAAATGGTAGATTTATCATTTGGGATCAGAAGGGACAATCAAAAAAACACTAACTATTGTTTAATAACTCATTTGTAAAGAAAGTGGTTGAAAGTCATAATTGCCGAGCGTATGAAAGGAAAGAGCACATAGAAAATGGTAGTTGTCCATTTGGGATTAAGAGGGATAGTAAAAAAAAACCTTACTATGACCTTCATTGTAAAGAAGTGGTTGAAGGTCGCATAATTACTGACGTATGAAAGAAAGAGCACTGAAAATGGTATATTTCCTTTATTTAGGTTAGAGGAATCAGTAAAAAAAAAAACCTTGCAAGAACACATTGTAAAGAAAGAGTGTTTGAAAGTCATAACTGAAGTAATGAAAGAAGAGCACACTTGACAATGGTTATATTTGGGATTAAGGAGGATAATACAAAAAAAAACCTTACTATGACCTTCATTGTAAAGAAAGTGGTTGAGAGTCTCATAATTGCCGAGCGTATGAAAAGGAAAGAACTGCAGTAGTGTATTTATTATTTGGGATTAAGAGGGATAGTAAAAAAAAAAAAACTACTAACTTGAGATCTTGTTCTTAAGAAAGTGTTTGAAAGTCATAAGTGCCGAGCGTATGAAAGGAAAGAGCCTGAAAATGGTGATTTATGTTTGGGATTAAGAAGGATCAGTAAAAAAAAAAACACTAACTAAGATCTTCATTGTAAAGAAAGTGGTTGAAAGTCATAATTGCCGAGTGTGTGAAAGGAAAGAGCACACATAGAAAATGGTATATTTATTATTTGGGATTAAGAGGGATAGTAAAAAAACCTTACTATGACTTTCATTGTAAAAAGTGGTTGAAGGTCATAATTGCCGAGCGTATGAAAGGAAAGAGCACACTTGAAAATAGTATAGTACAGTATGGGATTGAGAGGGATAGTAAAAAAAAAAAAAAACACTAATAGGGTCTGTGTTGTAAAGAAAGTGGTTGAAAGTCATAATTGCCGACGTATGAGAAAGGAAGAGCACGCAAAATGGTATATTTATTATTTGGGATTAAGAGGGACAAAAAACAAAAACACTAACTAAGATCTTCATTTGTAAAGAAAGTGGTTGAAAGTCATAATTGCCGAAATGCAGAAAAGGAAGAGCACATAAATGGTATATTTATTATTTGGGATTAGGGATAGTAAAAAAAAAACCTTACTAAGAACTTCATTGTAAAGAAAGTGTTTGAAAGTCATAACTGAAAGTATGAAAGAAAGAGCACATAGAAAATGGTAGATTTATTATTTGGGATTAGGAAGATAGTAAAAAAAAAAAAACACAACTAAGATCTTCATTGTAAAAAGTGGTTGAGAAATATGAACACCGAGCGTATGAAGAAAGAGCACATAGAAAATGGTAGATTTATCATTTAGGTTAAGAGGGATATTAAAAAAAAAACCTTACTGTGACCTTCATTTCCTTTCAAAAAGTGGTTGAAGGTCATAATTGCCGAAATATGAAAGGAAAGGCCTGAAAATGATTATATTTATTATTATTTGGGATTAGAGGGATAGTAAAAAAACCTTACTAAGAACTTCATTGTAAAGAAAGTGTTTGAAAATCATAACTGAGCTTATGAGGAAGAGCACATAAGTATTGAGTTATCATTTGGGATTAAGAGGGATAGTAAAAAAAAAAAAAAAAAACCGCAACTACGGGTAAATATACATTGTAAAGAAAGTGGTAGAAGTCATAACTGCCGATGCTTATGAAAGGAAAGAGCACATAGAAAATGGTATATTTATTATTTGGGATTAAGAGGGATAGTAAAAAAAAAAACACTAACGAAGACCCTTCATTGTAAAGAGAAAGTGGTGGAAAGTGTAGTACTATATTATGAAAGGAAGAAACAAATAGAATATGGTATATTTGTTGTTGGGATTAAGAGGGATAGTAAAAAAAAAACCTTACTAAGAACTTCATTGTAAAGAAAGTGTTTGAAAGTCATAACTGCCGAGCTTATGAAAGGAAGAGCACATAGAAAATGGTAGTTTATCATTTGGGATTAAGAGGGATAGTAAAAAAAAAAAAAACACTAACTAAGACCTTCATTGTAAAGAAAGTGGTTGAAAGTCCTAACTACCGTGCTTGCTGTGAAAGGAAAGGCACATAGAAAATGGTATATTTATTATTTGGGATTAAGAGGGATAGTAAAAAAAAAAAAACATAACGAAGACCTTCATTGTAAAGAAAGTGGTGGAAAGTCATAATTGCCTAGCTTATGAAAGGAAAGGATACACACATAGAAAATGGTATATTTATTATTTGGGATTAAGAGGGATAGTAAAAAAAAACCTTACTAAGAACACTTTGTAAAGAAAGTGACAAAGTCATAACTGCCGAGCTTATGAAGGAAAGAGCACATAGAAAATGATAAGATTTTATCTGTACAGGATTAAGAGGGATAGTAAAAAAACACTAACTTCCAAGATCTTCATTGTAAAGAAAGTGTTTGAAAGTCATATGTGCCGAGCGTATGAAGAGCACATGAAAATGGTAGTTATCATTTGGGATTAAGAGGATAGTAAAAAAAACATAACTAACATCTTCATTGTAAAGAAAGTGGTTGAAAGTCATAATTGCCGAGCGTATGAAAGGAAAGAGCACATAGAAAATGGTAGATTTATTATTTGGGATTAAGAGGGATAGTAAAAAAAACCTTTACTATGACCTTCATTGTAAAGAAAGTGGTTGAAGGTCATAATTGCCGAGCGTATGAAAGGAAGAGCACATAGAAAATGGTATATTTATTTGGGATTAAGAGGATAGTAAAAAAAAAACCTTACTAAGAACTTCATTATGAAAAGTGTTTGAAAGTCATAACTTTGCCGAGCGTATGAAAAGAAAAGAGCACATAGAAAATGGTAGATTTATTATTTGGGATTAAGAGGGATAGTAAGAAAAAAAAAAACCTGACCTTCATTGTAAAAGTGGTTGAAGGTCATAATTGCCGAGCGTATGAAAGGAAAAGGCACCATAAGTGTTATGTTGTGTTGGGATTAAGAGGATAGTAAAAAAAAAAAAAAACACTAACTAAGATCTTCATTGTAAAGAAAGTGTTTGAAAGTCATAAGTGCCGAGCGTATGAAAGGAAAGAGCACAAAGAAAATAGTGAGTTTACATCCATTTGGGATTAAGAGGGATAGTAAAAAAAAAAAAAAAACCTTATAACTAAGATCTTCATTGTAAAAGTGGTTGAAAGTCATAATTGCCGAGCGTATGAAAGGAAAGAGCACATGAAAATGGTATATTTATTATTTGGGATTAAGAAGGATAGTAAAAAAAAAAAACCTTCCCACTATGACTTTCATTGTAAAGAAAGTGGTTGAAGGTCATGACATGCTGCTCTAGGAAAGGCACTGAAAATGAATATTTATTGTTTGGGATTAAGAGGGATAGTAAAAAAAAAAAACATAACTAAGATCTTCATTCTTAAAAGAAGATGGGTTGAAAGTCATAATTGCCGAGCGTATGAAAGGAAAGAGCACATAGAAAATGGTATATTTATTATTTGGATTGGGGGATAAGTAAAAACAAAAAACACTAACTAAGATCTTCATTGTAAAAGTGGTTGAAAGTCATAATTGCCGGCGTATGAAAGGAAAAGAGCACATAGAAAATGGTATATTTATTATTTGGGATTAAGAGGGATAGTAAAAAAAAAAGCTTCTTACCTAAGAACTTCATTGTAAGAAAGTGTTTGGAAAGTCACTAACTACCGAGCGTATGAGAAAAGAAAGAGCACATAGAAAATGGTAGGTTATCATTTGGGATTAAGAAGTCATTAAAAAAAAAAAAAACACTAACTAACATGTTCATTGTAAAGAAAGTGGACAGAAAGTCATAATTGCCGGCGCTGAAAGAAGGAAACATGAAAGCCAGTAGATTTGTCTTTGGGATTAAGAGGATGAAATAAAAAAAAACCTTACTAAGAACTTCATTGTAAAGAAAGTATTTTTGAAAGTCATAACTTCACGGCTGTGAAAAGAAAGAGCATAGAAAATGGTAGATTTATTATTTAGGATTAAGAGAGATGGTAAGCAGATCTTCATTGTAAAGAAGTGGTTGAAAGTGACATAGTGCCATTGTGAAAGAAGAGCACATAGAAAATGGTAGATTTAACTCATTTGGGATTAAGAGAGGATAGTAAAAAAAAACCTTACTATGACTTCAACATGTAAAAAGTGGTTGAGGTCATAGT
Source organism: Ascarosepion bandense (assembly GCA_037127315.1). Lineage (NCBI taxonomy): Eukaryota > Metazoa > Mollusca > Cephalopoda > Sepiida > Sepiidae > Ascarosepion > Ascarosepion bandense. The sequence goes on from JBBBDQ010009901.1 coordinate 6,445, forward strand.
AGAAGCGTGAAAGGAAAGAGCACTGAAAATGGTATTTATTATTTGGGATTAAAAGAGATGGTAAAAAAGACACTAAGAACTTCATGTAAAAAATGTTTGAAAATCATAACTGTGAGGAGCTTATGAAGAAGAAGGCACACACATAAAAATGGTAGATTTATCATTTGAGATTAAGAGAGATATTTAAAAAAAAAAAAAAACACTAACTAGACCTTTATTGTAAGAAAGTGGGTTGAAAGTCATAACTGCCGTGCTTATGAAGGAAAGAGCACATAGAAAATGGTATATTTATTATTTGGGATTAAGAGGGATAGTAAAAAAAACACCTAGCAGAAACCTTCATTGTAAAGAAAGTGGTGGAAAGTCATATTTGCCTAGCTTATGAAAGGAAAGAGCAAATAGAATATGGTATATTTATTATTTGGGATTAAGAGGGATAGTAAAAAAAAACTATTTTAAAAGACATTTAAAGAAAGTGTTTAAAGAAGAGTCACAGCGAGCTTATGAAAGGAAAGAGCACATAGAAAATGGTGAATTTATCATTTGGGATTAAGAGGGATAGTAAAAAAAAAAAAAAAAAACACCTTTAAGACCTTCATTATGAAAAGTGTTTGAAAGTCATAACTGCCGAGCGTATAGAAAGAAAAGGCACTGAAAATGTGTTGAATTTATTATTTTGGGATTAAGAGGGATAGTAAAAAAACAACACTATGACCTTCATTGCAAAGAAAATGGTTGAAGGTCACTGAGTACTGAGCGTATGAAAGGAAGAGCACATAGAAATAGACATATTTTGTGTTTGGGATTAGGGGATAGTAAAAAAACATAACTAAGATCTTATTGTAAAGAAAGTGTTTGAAATCATGAGATACAGTATAGAAGGAAAGAGCACATAGAAAATGATAGATTTATCAGCTGGATTAAAAAGAGGTATTAAAAAAAAAAAAACACTAACTAACATGTTCATTGTGAAAGTGAGTTTGAAAAGTCTGTAAGTGCCGGCCTGAAAGGAAGAGCACAAAGAAAATGGTAGGTTTATCATTTGGGATTAAGAGGATGACAAAAAAAACATAACTAAGATCTTCATTGTAAAAGAAATGGTTGAAAGTCATATTCTTTTGAAATGATATGAAGGAAAGACACACAAAATGAGTATATTTATTATTTGGATTAAGAAGGTTAATAAAAAAAAACCTTACTAGCAGCTCATTGTAAAAGGTAGTTGAAGGATCATAATTGCCGACGTGTGAAAGGAAAGAGCACATGAAAATGGTATGTTATTATTTTAGGATTAGAAGATGGCAAAAAAAAAACACTGTAGATCTTCATATGCAAAGAAAGTGGTTGAAAGTCACTTAATTCTTGGGCATTATGAAGGAGAAAGAGCACATGAAAAATGATATGTTGACTGTTACAGATTAAGAGATGGTAAAAAACAAAAAACACTAACTAAGATGTTGTAGAAAGTGGGTTGAAAGTCATAATTGCAGGCGTATGAAAGGAAGAGCACATGAAAATGGTATATTTGTGTTACAGGATTAGAAGAGGATGGTAAAAAAAACCTTTCTAAGAACTTCATTGTAAAGAAAATTATGTTTGAAAGTCATAACTGCCATTATCTGAAAAGAAAGGAAGCACATAGAAAATGGTGATTGTGTTGGGATTCAAAGAGGATAGTAAAAAAAAAAAACACTAACTAACATGTTCATTGTAAAGAAAGTGATTGAAAGTCATAATTGCCGGGCGACCATGAAAGGAAAGAACACATGAAAATGGTAGATTTATTGTTGGGATTAAGAGGGATGGTAAAAAAAAAACCTTACTAAAGAACTTCATTGTAAAGAAGTGTTTAGAAGTCACCAACGAACTTATGAAAGGAAAACCACTGAAAATGGTAGATTTATCATTTGGGGATTAAGAGGATAGTAAAAAAAGCACTATGCAGACCTTCATTGTAAGAAAGTGGTTGAAAGTCATAACTGCCATTCTTGCAGAAAGGAAAGAGCACATAGAAAATGGTATAATGACTGAAATGGTAACTGCAGGATTAAGAGGATAGTAAAAAAAGCCTTACTGAAGATGCCTTCATTGTAAAGAAGTGGTGGAAAGTCTGTATTTTTCTACTTCACTGAGAAAGGAAAGAGCAAATGAATATGTGGTATGTTGTTATTTCAGGTTCTGGAGGACAAAAAAAACCTTACTAAGAACTTCATTGTAAGAAAGTGTTTGAAGAGTCATAACTTTTGACATGAAGGGAAAAGGCACATAGAAAATGTGATTTATCAATTTGGGATTGAAGAGGATGATAAAAAAAAAAACACTATAAGACCTTCATTGCTTAAAGAAAGTGGTTGAAAGTGTATAACTACCCAGCAACATGAAGGAAAGAGCACAGAAAATGGTGTATTTATTTATTTGGATTAGAGGATATTAAAAAAAAAAACACTCATGAGGGCACTAATTGTGAAAGTGGTGAGAAGTCCATAGTGCCTGGCTTTTATGAGAAAGGAAAGTGCCTGAAAATGGTATAATGGCCTTCTGTTGGATTAAGAGGATAATCAAAAAAGCCTTTAAAAACTACATTGTAAAGAAAAGTCTTCAAAAAGTCCTGCTGGGAAAAACTTTATGAAGGAAGAAACTATGAAAAATGGTGAATTTATCATTTGGGATTAGAAAGGATAATACTTTTGCATACTAACTAAGATCTTCATTACTAAAGAAAGTATTTGAATGTCATAAGTGCCGAGCGTATGAAAGGAAAGAGCACATAGAAAATGGTAGATTTATCATTTGGGATTAAGAGGGATAGTAAAAAAAAAACACTAACTAACATCTTCATTGTAAAGAAAGTGGTTGAAAGTCATAATTGCCGAGCGTATGAAAGGAAAGAGCACATGAAAATGGTAGATTTATTATTTGGGATTAAGAGGGATAAAAAAAAAACCTTACTATGACCTTCATTGTAAAGAAAGTGGTTAAGAAGGTCATAATTGCTGAGCGTATGAAAGGAAAGAAAGGCACATAGAAAATGGTATATTTATTATTTGGGATTAAGAGGGATAGTAAAAAAAAAAAACACTAACTAAGATCTTCATTGTAAAGAAAGTGTTTGAAAGTCATAAGTGCCGAAGGCGTATGAAAAGGAAAGAGCACAAAGAAAATGGTAGATTTATCATTTGGGATTAAGAGGATAAGTAAAAAAAAAAACACTAACTAAGATCTTCATTGTAAAGAAAGTGGTTGAAAGTCATAATTGCCGAGCGTATGAAAGGAAAGAGCACATAGAAAATGGTATATTTATTATTTGGGATTAAGAGGGATAGTAAAAAAAAAACCTTACTATGACTTTCATTGTAAAGAAAGTGGTTGAAGGTCATAATTGCCGAGCGTATGAAAGGAAAGAGCACATAGAAAATGGTATATTTATTATTTGGGATTAAGAGGGATAGTAAAAAAAAAAAAACACTAACTAAGATCTTCATTGTAAAGAAAGTGGTTGAAAGTCATAATTGCCGAGCGTATGAAGGAAAGAGCACATAGAAAATGGTATATTTATTATTTGGGATTAAGAGGGATAGTAAAAAACAAAAAACACTAACTAAGATCTTCATTGTAAAAGAAAGTGGTTGAAAGTCATAATTGCCGAGCGTATGAAAGGAAAGAGCACATAGAAAATGGTAGATTTATTATTTGGGATTAAGAGGGATAGTAAAAAAAAACCTTACTATGACCTTCATTGTAAAGAAAGTGGTTGAAGATCATAATTGCCGAGCGTATGAAAGGAAAGAGCACATAGAAAATGGTATATGTATTATTTGGGATTAAGAGGGATAGTAAAAAAAAAACCTTACTAAGAACTTCATTGTAAAGAAAGTGTTTGAAAGTCATAACTGCCGAGCGTATGAAAAAGAAAGAGCACATAGAAAATGGTAGATTTATTATTTGGGATTAAGAGGGATATTAAAAAAACCTTACTATGACCTTCATTGTAAAGAAAGTGGTTGAAGGTCATAATTGCCGAGCGTATGAAAGGAAAGAGCACATAGAAAATGGTATATTTATTATTTGGGATTAAGAGGGATAGTAAAAAAAAAAAACACTAACTAAGATCTTCATTGTAAAGAAAGTGTTTGAAAGTCATAA
>JBBBDQ010009914.1:0-12735 GCA_037127315.1 Ascarosepion bandense
TTGGGACACTGTTCAAGATCATATTCTGATCCAGTACAACTGAGGTCATCAAGCCAGATCACACCTTGCCCATTTCCAAATATATTCGGAATTACTTGTCCATCACTGAAATGAAAATTTAGTTAAAAAAATCTAAATATATCACATAGTTAGTCAATGTAACAAATTCTTGGACTGATTCACATTCCCAAATATAACAAAATGGCTGCAAATGATTTAGAAACACCTTTCAATTAGGCTGTTTAATGTTTGGCAAAATACAAATAATTTACATGTAAATTGTAAAATACTTAATAATTTCTAAATGTGTAAACAGTACTTCAAATGCTTTTGAAAGCAATGTTTATCTCATTCAAACCATCTATCCACTAGTACAAGTAACTACATACAAATTGCTATATAGCTACGTAAGAGGCCGGTGTAAAATATTCAAAAGTCTTGTCATCTTTAAAAATCAAATTAGTGTTAGATATTAAGACGACACTTTGCCAAGTATTTACTAGAGTTACTCCTTTAGAATAGAAAATATGAAAAATAGCTGAATTTATAATGTACTACATGTATGTGGTAAGGTATCTAGGAAACCAGTCATCCTCATCGAGTCAGATTGAAGAATATAGTAAAGCCTTTTGATAGCAAAGTTAAGGTGAATACAAAGTACAAATAACTCTTTTTTGTTCACTGTTTTCAAAACTGTGTAAAAATATATTTTGACCAATAGAAAAAAGGAATTGGCTTGAGGCTAAAGAATAAACCTAGGTAAATTTTAAAGCCCTCATGTCAAAATTTTCTTTGACCAGTGGCATAGGTTGGACTTACAAACTGAGAAAAAGTAACAAGCCAATGTCAAATGGCATTTAGATATAAATAGGCAAAGAAAGTTGAATAAATGAGAAGAAAGACAGAAAGTAGAGTCCCATGTGTCTGAATTACACTGGTGTCAAATGACAAGATGATACATTATAAGACTCTAATGAGAAGAGAGGAATTTCAAATAACTCTATTCAATTCCTAAGCTAAGTACTTTAAAATATATTTTGATATTTACATTAAATACAAACATATAATTTTTATTTGAGAAACAATTTCTCTCAATGTTTTTATGTATTTGGGAATATTTGTGTTCAATGATTTCATATGAATATTTTCTCTTCTAATCATTTCATCAAAACCATGAAACTTTAATGTTTGATTACTTCTGCTGAAACAAGCTACTGATATCTGAAATGTGTAAATTTCTACATAAATTCTTTATCTTGTTTCATTCAAAATAACACGTGTTCCCATGTCATTATGCCTATATAACTCAAAGTTAATCTACCTTAAACCATCTATACACTAGTACATATATAAATCACTATATAGCTAGAGAAGAATATTTTTACATAAAAGGGGGAATGTAAAATATTGAAAGGTCATGTAAACTTTACAATAACACAGTAGTATTACATATGAAGATGACACATTGCAAAATTCTTACAAGAGTTAGTTATTTAGAATCGAACTAACTCTTGTATGAACTTTGCAAAGTGTCATGTAAGGAAATAATAGCATTTATAATGTACTATGTATATGTGGTAGGGTATGTAAGGAGCAATGCAGTGATCCTTTTCAATTCAGTCTGAAGGAAAAAGGAAAGCCATGACTAAAAGTGAGGTGCAAAATATGCAATGGTGGAGAAGGCTACACATTAACCTGGTGTGAAGAAGTGCAGTTAATTTACAGGAAGTAAAATGAGAAAGTAAGGAAGCTGTAAGATATGGTATCTGTGAGCATTTCAACAAGGATTTTAGCCAAGCTAGCAGATAAACACTTTCAGATTTTTCTTTCCAAAGGTGTTTTAGTCTCTTTCTACTTACCATATTTTTATACTCTCAAGTGTACTTCATGTACTTAATGCAGTAGATATAGATCAGATCACTGGATATATTCACAAATAATTTTTATGGCTTAGTAATATTTTCTGGATGAAAAGTTTTCCTTTATTCTCATGAATTCTACCTAGAATCGCTGAGATTACAGATCAATGAAAATCTAGTTTTTAACAACAGGAACTAAAAAAACAAACAATTTGTGTGTTTCAACATTTTTGCCAATGTAATTTGTCGTAGTCATTGCATCCATAATTCTTTTTTTCTCAGCAGATAAATTATAAAAACATTCAAATTCAAAATTACCTGTATCCCATCATTCGACAAATAACTTTTGCATCATTGTTATCAAAAGAGTCATCACAGACAGTTCCTTTGACTCCATTACGAGTGATTTCGATTCTTCCAATCATTTCTGATGCGCCACCAATAAGCCGGATTCTGACGTCTGCAGAGAAAAAAGGTATAACTTAAAAACAAGACAGTGAGACATGAAAAAATTGTCATATATTTAAACATATGTTTTAGACATATGACACTGTTTTATTGTGACCAAGATATATAGTATATATATATATATATATACTGACAATTATTAGGATGTCAACAAACCATTTTCAAATATTACATTTTATGTTTTTATTTTATATCTCTTATTATAGTAATATGTTAAATGAGGAATTGTACCGAAACTGCATTGCAAATAGTTTGCATTATGGAAATAATCTGCCAAATACTTTGCTGCAAAAATATATTACTCATCATCTACTATATAAACATGTTACAATTAATTAAACCATTACAATGCTTGCCAATTGTTTCAATAAATACATTGTAGAAATTTTTATTCTTGAAATGTGTTGACAAAAATGTTTGCCTTTTAATTTTATATTAACAATTGTGTGCAAATATCTAATAAAACTCATTTTTAGTACAAGAACATAAATTGAGGGTCAGTATTTTGGTCACCATTAATGCTTCATATTTATTACGTAATAATTATGCATGAGATGAAAGCTTCATAAATTGTTGGTTAATTTACTGACATAATCAACACTTCTTGATTTATTTCATGCTGAATAGCTCTTTTATGAAAAAATATTTATAAAGAACTAATGCAAAGAGAGACACAGGTCAGTTTGTGATAGAGTCAAAATGATAGACACAAGTCTTGATTGTATTAACGTCTAATAGTAAAGTAGTGATTAGCTGAATTCCTGATTTTGGAAATGTTCACCTGGAGAAAAACACTTTTCAGGGAAGGTCTTACATCTCTTTGTGTGATGTTTTCTAAGCACAGCTGAGATGGCAGAAATGGGTCAGTGTATCTCTTTTGGGATCGTCAGATGAAGTATCACTTTCTCTCTAAAGACATTTCAAAAGAACTTGAAAAACTAGCAAAAACTACATAAAAAAGTGTTTGTCTTTTTTCTAAATGGACTGTACATCTGAGAAAAGCTGAAAACTACCGTAACCAATATTTAATGGCAACAAAAAATACTATAACAGCAAAGATTAAGTAATTCATGGAAGGATAATAACGCACATCCTAAACAACTTCTGAATTAATCAGAGAAAAGTTATTTACCAGTTTGTTCTGTTGAAAAATTAGAGGTAACATTGTGGCTAGTAAGGTTGTACTTGATTCATTTAAACATTTAATGGCAACATCCTCATTGTGTCTTGTTATATAATTCCCCAAAGAAGATTGGGACAATGTTAGTCATGTTCTGATCCAGTACAACTGAGGTCATCAAGCCAGATCACACCTTGCCCATTTCAAATGTAGTGGAATTACTTGTCCATCACTGAAATGAAAAGTTGGTTAAAAAGAAACTAAAAATGTCACATAGTTGGTCAATGTAAACAATCCTTGGACTGATTCATATTCCCAAATATAACAAAATGACTGCAAATGATTTAGAAACACCTTTCAGTTAGGCTGACTACTTCTGAACCAAAATACAAATAATTCAAGTATAAATTGTGAAAACGTATTAAAATGAAAGAAATCATTCCATAGATAATGTATATGTATATGTGGTAGGGTATCTAAGGAGGAATGCAGTCATCTTCTTCAATCAGACTAAAGCAGATAGGAAAGACATGACTGAGAAGTGAGGTGCATAATTGCACGGTGGAGAAAACTACACATTAACCTTGTGTGATGAGTGCAGGTGGTTTATAAGAAATGCAAATGAGGTAGTAAGGAAGCTGTGGAGGTTGCATCTATCAGCATTTTCAACAAGAATTTTAGACAAGCTAGCGGATAATTAAACACTTTCGTTTTTCTTTCCAAGTGTATTGCTTAGTTTGTTTCCATATGCATGTTTTTTATACTCTCAAGTGTACTTCATGTACTTAACACTGTAGAAATAGATCAGACCAGTGGATATATTCTGGAAATAAATTTTATTGCTAATTAATATTTTCTGGAATAAAAATTTTCCTTTATTCTGAAAAATTCTTCCTAGAAACGGTGAGAGTGCAGATCAACGAAAATCTTGACTTAACAACGGTAAACATAAAAATAAACAATTTGTGTGTTTCAAAAATTTTTTGCCACTATAATTTATCATAGTCATTTGCATTCATAATGAATTCATTTTTTCTCAAAAGAAAAATTATAAAAAAATTCAAATTCAAGTACTTGTGTCCCATCATTCGACAAATAACTTTTGCATCATTGTTATAAAAAAATAGTCTCACAGACAGTTCCTTTGGTGCCATTACGGGTTTCAATTCTTCAATCATTTCTGATGTGCCACCAATAAGCCGGATTCTGATATCTACTGAAAAAAATGGATAATTAAAAAGACAGTAAGGCGCGTGTAAAATTTTCATATATTTAAACATGTCTTGGTGTATAATACTGTTTAATTGTGACTAAGATATATATATATATATATATGTATATATATATTCAAATACCATAGAATAAGTGCAAATATTAACACATCATTTTCAAACATTACTTTTTGTGTTTTCATTTTATATCTGTTATTATTGTAATGTATACATAAATAAGGATTTATGTAAATTGTTTGTGGTGCAAAAAATCAACTAAAAGTTATTTTATTACTAGGAAAGAATGTGAGGGCCAGTATTCTGATCACCATTAATGCTTCATATTTATGGTAAAGTATACATAAGATGAAACTTCTGTAAATTGTAGGTTAATTTATGACATAAATGTGACATTTCTTCGGTTTATTTCATTCTGAATAAATACTTGCAGGAAAACATTTATAATGAACTAATGCAAAAGTGAAGACACAGGTCCAGTTTGTGTGACAAAGTGTTAAAATGATAGGCACAAAGCCTGGCTTGTATTAACATCTAATAGTAAAAGTAGTGGTAGCTAACTGAATTCCTGTGTTTGGAAATGTTCACCTGGAAAAAAACACTTTTAGGAAGGTCTTACATCTCTTTATGCAAATGTGTATTCTAACCTAGCAGGAATGGGTCATGGTATATCTCTTCAGGGATGATCAAATGGAGTATGTAACATGGATAGCATGATCACTTTTCTCTCTAAAGATATTTTAAAAGAAATCAGAAAACTAGCAAATCAACATAAAACGTGTTTATATTATTCTAGACAGTGCATTACATCTATAGTAAGGAAGCCTAAAACACTGCCGGTGCTAGTATTTAATGGTGACAACAAAACACATAACAGCAAGGAACAAGTAATTTATGGAGGAATAATAAAGCACACATCTAATAGCACAAGATTAATCAGAGAAACGTTACTTACAGTTTGGCATGTGTTGAGAAAGTTGGAGGGTAACTTTATGTGGCTAGTGAATAGTACTTACTTGATTCATTTAAACATTTAATGGCAACATCCTCAGCTGTGTCCACAGTTATGTGTTCCCAAGAAAGATTGGGATGGTATTTCAAGATCATATTCTGATCCAATGCAACTGAGGTCATCAAGCCAGATCTTTTGCCCATTTCCAAATGTATTTGGAACACATACATCCATCACTGAAATGAAAATTTAGTTAAAAAAACAAATAATATATCACACTTAAATTGATAAATATAACAAATTCTTGGACTGATTCACATTCCCAAATATAACAAAATGGCTGCAAATGATTTAGAAACACTTTCAATTGTGTTAATGTTTGGCAAAATACAAATAGAATTTACATGTAAATTGTAAAATACTTAATAATTTCTAAATGTGTAAACAGTACTTCAAATACTTTTGAAAGCAATGTTTCTCATCAAAACCATATCCACTAGTACAAGTAACTACCTGCAAATTGCTATGTAAACTCACGTAAGAGCTGTGTAAAATATTCAAGGTCTTGTCATCTTTAAAAATCAAATTAGTGTTAAGATATTAGTGACACTTTGCCATTGTTTTTCCAATTTACTTCTTTGGGAATGAAAAATATGAAAATAGCTGAATTTATAATGTACTACATGTATGTGGTAGGTATCCAAACAGTCATCCTCCTTGAATTGAATTGAAGAATATAGTAAAGCCTTTTGATAATGCTTTTGATAGCAAAGTTAAGGTGAATACAAAGTACAAATAACTCTATTTTGTTCACTGTTTTCAAAACTGTGTAAAAATATATTTTGACCAATAGAAAAAGGAGATTGACTTGAGCTAAGGCAGCTATGTTAAACCTGGGTAAATTTTAAAGCCCTCATGTCAAAATTTTCTTTGACCAGTGGCATAGGTTGGACTTACAAACTGAGAAAAGTAACAAGCCAATGTCAAATGGCATTTTTAGATATAAATAGGCAAAGAAAGTTGAATAAATGAGGAAAAGAAGAATAGAAAGTAGAGTCCCATGTGTCACGAATTACTGGTGTCAAATGACAAGATGATACATTATAAGACTCTAATGAGAAGAGAGGAATTTCAAACAATATATTCAATTCCTAAGCTAAGTACTTTAAAAAATATATTTTGATATTTACATTAAATACAAACATATAATTTTTATTTGAGAAACAATTTCTCTCAATGTTTTTATGTATTTGGGAATATTTGTGTTCAATGATTTCATGTGAATATTTTCTCTTCTAATCATTTTCATCAAAACCATGAAACTTTAATGTTTGATGACTTCTGCTGAAACAAGCTACTGATATCTGAAATGTGTAAATTTCTACATAAATTCTTTATATATATCTTGTTTCATTCCAAAATAACACGTGTTTCCTTGTCATTATGCCTATATAACTCAAAGTTAATCTACCTTAAACCATCTATACACTAGTACATATATAAATCACTATATAGCTAGAGAGAATATTTTTAAAAATCGAGGAATGTAAAATATTGAAAGGTCATATAAACTTTACAATAACACAGTAGTATTACATATGAAGATGACACATTGCAAAGTTCTTGCAAGAGTTAGTTATTTAGAATCAAACTAACTCTTATGCCATTTAAAGTCATGTAAAGAAATAATAGCATTTATAATGTACTATATATATATTATGATAGGGTATGTAAGGAGCAATGCAAGTGATCCTTTTTCAATTCAGTCTGAAGGAAAAAGGAAAGCCATGACCAAAAGTGAGGTGCAAAATATGCAATGGTGGAGAAGGCTACACATTAACCTTGTGTGAAGAAGTGCAGGGTAATTTACAGGAAGTGAGTAGAAAGGAAGGAAGCTGTAAGATATGGTATCTGTGAGCATTTCAACAAGGATTTTAGCCAAACTAGCAGATAAACACTTTTCAGATTTTTCTTTCCAAATGTGTGTTAGGCTCTTTCTACTTCATATTTTTATACTCTCAAGTGTGGTACATGTACTTAATGCAGTAGATATAGATCAGATCACTGGATATATTCACAAATAATTTTTATGGCTTAGTAATATTTTTCTGGATGAAAAGTTTTCCTTTATTCTCATGAATTCTACCTAGAATCGCTGAGATTACAGATCAATGAAAATCTAGTTTTTAACAACAGGAACTAAAAAAACAAACAATTTGTGTGTTTCAACATTTTTGCCAATGTCATTTGTCGTAGTCATTGCATCCATAATTGTTTTTTTCTCAGCAGATAAATTATAAAAACATTCAAATTCAAAATTACCTGTATCCCATCAATACAATAAATAACTTTTGCATCATTTATTATCAAGGAGTCATCACAGACAGTTCCTTTGACTCCATTACGAGTGATTTCGATTCTTCCAATCATTTACGATCGCCACCAATAAATGATTCTGACGTCTGCCCAGAGAAAAAAGGTATAACTTAAAAACAAGACAGTGAGACATGCAGAAAAAGAATTGTCATATATTTAAACATATGTTTCAAAGACATGTAACGACACTGCTATTGTGACCAAAATATATAGTTATATATATATATATATATATATACTGACAATTATTAGGATGTCAACAAACCATTTTTTCAAATATTACATTTTTATGTTTTTATTTTACTCTCTCTTATTATAGTAATATGTTAGAAAAGGATTTGTACAGAAAATGTGCATTTAAATCGTTTGCATTATGGAAATAATCTGCCAAATACTTTACTGCAAAAAATATACTATCATCATCTACTATATAAACATGTTACAATTAATTAAACCATTACAATGCTTGCCAATTGTTTCAATAAGTACATTGCCACAGAAATTTTTATTCTTGAAATATGTTGACAAAAATGTTGCCTTTTAATTTTATATTAACAATTATTTGTATTGCAAATATCTAATAAAATATTTTTAATTACAGAACATAAATTGAGGTCAGTATTTTAGTCACCATTAATACTTCATGTTATTACGTAATAATTATGCATGAGATGAAAGCTTCATAAATTGTTGGTTAATTTACTGACATAATCAACACTTCTTGGATTATTTCATGCTGAATGGCTCTTTTATGAAAAAATATTTATAAAGAACTAATGCAAAGAGAACCTGGTCCAGTTTGTGATAGAGTCAAAATGATAGACACAAGTCTTGATTGTATTAACGTCTAATAGTAAAGTGATTCCTGATTTTGGAAATGTTCACCTGGAGAAAAACACTTTTCAGGAAGGTCTTACATCTCTCTTTGTGTGATGTTTTCTAAGCACAGCTGAGATGGCAGAAATGGGTCAGTGTCTCTTTTGGGGATCGTCAGATGGTGGCACTTTCTCTCTAAGGAACATTTCAAAACTTGAAAAACTAGCAAAAACTACATAAAGAGTGTTTGTCTTTTTTCTAAATGGACTGTACATCTGAAAAAAGCTGAAAAGTACCGTCGCCAATATTTAATGGCAACAAAAAAATACTATAACAGCAAAAAGATTAAGTAATTCATGGAGGATGTCACGCACATCTAAACAACTTCTGAATTAATCAGAAAAGTTATTTACCAGTTTGTTCTGTTGAAAGAATTAGAGATAACATTGTTTGGCTGAAATGTGCTTGATTCATTTAAACATTTAATGGCAACATCCTCATTTATTATGTGATTATGTGTTCCAAGAAGATTGGGACACTGTTCAAGATTTATATTCTGATCCAGTACAACTGAGGTCATCAAGCCAGATCACACCTTGCCCATTCCAAATGTATTCGGAGTACTTGTCCATCACTGAAATGAAAAGTTAGTTAAAAAAAACTAAAAAATATCACATAGTTGGTCAATGTAAACAATCCTTGGTTAAATTCATATTCCCAAATATAACAAAATGACTGCAAAATGATTGAGAAACTACCTTTCAATTAGGCTGACTACTTCTAGACAAAATACAAATAATTCAAATATAAATTGTAGAAAACGTATTAAAATAGAAAATCATTCCATAGATAATGTACTATGTATATGTGGTAGGGTATCTAAGGAGGAATGCAGTCATCTTCTTCAATCAGACTAAGCAGATAGGAAAGACATGACTGAAAAGTGAGGTGCATAATTGCACGGTGGAAAGAAAACTACACGGTAACCTTGTGTGATGAGTGCAGGTAATTTATAAGAAGTAAAATGAGGTAGTAAGGAAGCTTCCTTGGGAGGTTGCATCTATCAGCATTTTCAACAAGAATTTTAGACAAGCTAGCTGATAATTAAACACTTTCAGATTTTTCTTTTAAAAAGTGTGTTAGTTTGTTTCCACTGACCATGTTTTTATACTCTCAAGTGTGCTTCATGTACTTAACACTGTAGAAATAGATCAGACCAGTGGATATATTCACAAATAAATTTTATTGCTAATTAATATTTTCTGGAATAAAATTTTCCTTTATTTTGAAGAATTCTTCCTAGAAACGGTGAGAGTGCAGATCAACGAGAGTCTTGACTTAACAACGGTAAACATGAAAATAAACAATTTGTGTGTTTCAAAAATTTTTGCCACTATAATTTATCATAGTCATTGCATTCATAATGAATTCATTTTTCTCAAAAAGAAAAATTATAAAAAAAATTCAAAATCAAGAGTACTTGTGTCCCATCATTCGACAAATAACTTTTGCATCATTGTTATCAAAATAGTCATCACAGACAGTTCCTTTGGTGCCCGTTACGAGGTGATTTCAATTCTTCCAATCATTTCTGATGTGCCCACCAATAGGCAGTTCTGATGTCTACTGAAAAAAATGGATAATTAAAAAGACAGTAGACGTACTTAAATTTTCATATGTTAAACATGTGTGGATATATAATATATTGATGACTAAGATATATATATATATATATATATATATATATTTAAATACATACAGATAAGTACAAAGAATATTAACACATCGTTTTCAAACATTACTTTTTGTGTTTTCATTTTATATCTGTTATTATAGTAACTGTTACCAAATAAGGATTTATATAAATTGTTTGTAGTGCAAAAAATCAACTAAAAGTTATTTTTATTATAGGGAAAGAATGTGAGGGCCAGTATTCTAGTCACCATTAATGCTTCATATTTATGAGGTAAAAATTATGCATAAGATGAAACTTCATAAATTGTAGGTTAATTTACTGACATAATCAACATTTCTTGGTTTATTTCATTCTGAATGGCTCCTTTATAGGAAAACATTTATAATGAACTAATGCAAAAGTGAGACACAGGTCAGTTTGTGTTAGTGTTAAAAATGATAGGCACAAACTGGCATATTAACATCTAATAGTAAAGTAGTGGTGGCTAACTGAATTCCTGTGTTTGAAATGTTCACCTGAAAAAAACACACTTTTCGGGGAAGGTCTTACATCTCTTTGTGTGATGTGTTATAACCTGTGGGGAATGGGTCAGTGTATCTCTTCTGGGATGATCAAATGGGTATGTGACACTGGATAACGAATCTTTTCTCTCTAAAGATATTTCAAAAGGAAATCAGAAAACTAGCAAATCAACATAAAACGTGTTTGTCTTCTTCTGGAATAGACCGTACATCTGACGGAAGCTAAAAACTGCAGTGCTAGTATTTAATGGTGACAACAAATACTATAACAGCAAAAGACTAAGTAATTTATGGAGGAATAATAGAAAACACATCTAAACAACTTCTGAATTAATCAGAGAAACGTTACTTACCAGATTTGCTCTGTTGAGAAAAGTTGGAGGTAACTTTATGGCTGGTAAGATGATAACATGATTCATTTAAACATTTAATGGCAACATCCTCATTGTGTCCACAGTTATGTATTCCCCAAGAAAGATTGGGACAATGTTCAAAGATCATATTCTGATCCAGTACAACTGAGGTCATCAAGCCAGATCACACCTTGCCCATTTCCAAATGTGTTTGGAATTATACATCCCATCACTGAAATGAAAATTTGGTTAAAAAAAACTAAATATATCACATAGTTAGTCAATGTAACAAATTCTTGGACTGATTCCACATTCCCAAATATAACAAAATGGCTGCAAATGATTTAGAAACACCTTTCAATTAGGCTGTTTAATGTTTGGCAAAATACAAATAATTTACATATAAATTGTAAAATGCTTAATAATTTCTAAATGTGTAAACAGTACTTCAAATGTTTTTGAAAGCAATGTTTATCTCATTCAAACCATCTATCCACTAGTACAAGTAACTACATACAAGAATTGCTATGTAAGCTACGTAAGAGGGCTGTGTAAAATATTCAAGGTCTTGTCATCTTTAAAAATCAAATTAGTGTTAGATATTAAGACGACACTTTGCCAGTATTTTCTAGAGTTACTTCTTTAGAATAGAAAATATGAAAAAATAGCTGAATTTATAATGTACTACATGTATGCCAGTAAGGTATCTAGGAAACCAGTCATCCTCATCGAGTCAGATTGAAAGAATATAGTAAAGCCTTTTGATAATGCTTTTGATAGCAAAGTTAAGGTGAATACAAAGTACAAATAACTCTATTTTGTTCACTGTTTTAAAACTGTGTAAAAAAATATATTTTGACCAATAGAAAAAGGAATTGGCTTGAGGCTAAAGAATAAGCCTGGGTAAATTTTAAAGCCCTCATGTCAAAAAATTTTCTTTGACCAGTGGCATAGGTTGGACTTACAAACTGAGAAAAAGTAACAAGCCAATGTCAAATGGCATTTAGATATAAATAGGCAAAGAGAAGTTGAATAAATGAGAAGAAAGACAGAGAAGTAGAGTCCCATGTGTCTGAACCCTGAAACAAATGACAGATAAATACATTATAAGACTCTAATGAGAAGAGAGAAATTTCAAATAACTCTATTCAATTCCTAAGCTAAGTACTTTTAAAAATATATTTTGATATTTACATTAAATACAAACATATAATTTTTATTTGAGAAACAATTTCTCTCAATGTTTTTATGTATTTGGGAATATTTGTGTTCAGTGGTTTCATATGAATATTTTCTCTTCTAATCATTTCATCAAAACCATGAAACTTTAATGTTTGATGACTTC